>JAPYYZ010017036.1:0-10628 GCA_030522705.1 Eretmocerus eremicus | reverse complement strand
GGCAAAAAGTTGGAGAGCGATCGTGCACTCGCGGCTAAGCCACATACAGCCGAGAGTAACCTGTGCCGAGTCGAGGGCGTGGCTAACGATAGCGAATACAGGTATGCTCTATAGGTGGTGAGAGACTCTATAACGTCGCGAAGCTCGTAATGTGGGATGCTGCGAGGGTATAACGCCCCCGCTCTCCCGTTCTGGTGCCGGCGAGCGTTGACGAGAAATCGAATTAGCTCGAGAGCTTTATGAGGTCGGTGTATCGACGAGGTGGCTTGGTAACACGACGTGTTTTGAGTCTTTGTATCTTCGATGCACTTTGTTACGAGACTGGAACGAATTTGCTCTTTAGGCCTGGATTGGCATGCTGTGAGCATCATTTTATTCGTGGTCTTGCGGGATGTGGTTATGCGGAGCTATCGGTTGAGAGACAGATCTGATTTAGGGGATGCTCGTAGATTAGGTGGCGTGCTATCGAAGATACGTGGGGAGGATCTTTTGTATGATTCTATGACAGGTAATTCTCGATGTGACACCAGTGGTAGAGCTTGCAAGCTCAAGCGAATCTCATTCTATGAATGGGAGATGCAAACTGCATACGATATTGCCAATGGATCGACTAGTTTTTGTCGGGTGCGATGTAGTAGAGGAGATCTTACATTTCGAGGCTGGATATTGGAAGTTCCATCTAAATTCATCGAAATATATATGTAATACTTTGATGAATTGTATAGATATTAATGATAACGTCTTTGCAGGATTTGGGAACCATTTATGTGAATGACGAAAGAAACATTCGAGTCCTCCCACATCGATTGGCAGAAATAAGAAATTAGCTGGTGAGATCCTACTAAACCGTATTGACTTGATGAAGATGTCTAATCTCTTGCCATCTCTCATCAATATCCTTGCCATGATCTCAGGGCATCAAGTAGCTATCTTATGAGTTAACAATGAGGGGCTATTTTTGCCCCGTCTATCATTAGATCAAAAGAGCTGAAAAGGTAAACCGAGATTCTGGGAGCTCCAACGCGTGCCAAGCTAATCGGTGCTACTATACTCTGGCAAATAGCTTCATAACATGCGAGAGAGAAGATAATGTTTTTCTTCACTACTTCTCACTGAGATATGATCTTCATATTGTAATCGATAATGGTCTTTCTACCGCCAAGAACAGTATTGAATTTCCGCTCGAGGTGCATACGTCAATTTCAAGCCCTATAGGACCGTTCTATTCCCAAGCGAAGCGAAGAAAACCAGTCTCCCAGCCCCAACATTAAGGTGCAAACCCCGGAATGACAGATTTTTTCACGCGAGGATCCCAAATAGACTACCAAAATATCAATTTTTGTCCAGATGGAGGATAATGATCTCACTCCCATTATTTTTTTATCAAGAATTTTCGAAAAAATGCCTTTTCGAGAATGCGCAGCTCATTCAGATCCCTTGCCACGAGTTCTCAATTTTCCTTGGTATTTCACCCGTTTCACTCCTTTGAAATCCTTTCAGCACCGTGAAAATGAGTCAGGAGAGCAATGAGTCTGGCAAAACTAGACCAAATGACAAAAAAATTCATCAACCACAGAAAGAAGAATGCAGGCCAGTGTTGTGAGCCGGCCTTTTTTTAGCTCTGCGAAAATGAAAAATCTCAATGCCCCACAGCTACGGAAGGCGAGGGAAAATATGAATAGCCTAGCTTTTGAATGAGCGTGGGCTTTTTTCAGTCATCCAGCGCTGTACATATAGCCGGCTACCATGGCTCAGTAGTATCCGATAAGTACCATAAAGTTCGTTGAGGGAGAAAATGTCAATGCGTAGGATGGAGCTATATTGGATGCATGCGGGCGGATGCAAAAGTGCACTAAAAATGCACACCTCGGCGTTTGTATTTTATTGAACGATTCGAGCTCGCAGGACATTCATCAAAAAGAAAATTGAAACGATGCGGTAAACTGTTCTCCCAAAGTGAATATCAAGATTCATTCGTGCCAAAACACAATGACACGTTATCGCGAAGCGGTCTCTCTGAATCTGCTCTTCGCAGCTGAATTTGGGCGTCGGTTTCAATTTTCGTCTAGTCCTCCGGGCAGGTCGACACTAATTATCACATATGAATTTTCAATGAGTACTTTGCAAGTTTCCATCATCTTTCGAATGGAACGATCTCTACCTGCCATGCAGCATTATAATTCGCAGTGGGTTGGATTGTGCCATTATAATCGTGAAATCTACCATAAAGTTTAAGCATCAAAATTGTCACTGAGCAAAGAGAGGTTTATGTATGAGTTTGGATTAATCACATTCGACTAAGCATGGATAAAAAGACTGCAATCAGAGCTATTGTTGTGCATTACGACTTTCAAGAATGCTCAGTGGAATCCGCTAAGAATGTCGTGAATTCCTTCTTTTAATTCAAGTGATTAGTGGAGCATTAACTAATTTATCCAATGACGAGAATGCATGGGTCTATCGGAAGAGGCCAGTATTTAAACTGCCGAAACGTTGGTCTGTGGCTCAATAAAGATAGGAATACTTCGTTAGACCCATGCATTCTCGTCATTGGATAAATCAACTCCGTACGGACGTACGTTATCCATCCTTTTTCAAAAAAATATCAATCAATTTCTCGATCCTACAAATTTTAATGTGAGAAGAGACTTATAGAATTCGCCAGAGAATATTTCTACATCTTTCACGCAAATCAAACGCGGAAATCCACAAAATATTCTATAGTCCCACGGAGGATCACCCCATGGACTTTTGATGTCCGTATTTCGCCAGTGTTCTCGTATGTGATGGGTAGATAATTTACTAGCGACGATAAATAATGTTTTCGCGTCAGATTCAAGCAACATCCGCTGATTCATCGCGTCTCTCCAACAGAAGCATGCTCAATAATCTTCATCAAACGCGGGTCAACCTCCCTATTCTCTACACGAGTCAAAATCCCTCACCGATCAACGCGCCCAAAATCAACGGTGCACAGCCTCGCGCCATTCCAACAACACCACCGCAAGCACACCAAAAGCCCCTCAAAGTCACGCGGCCGCCGAGGAGAAGCCGGCGGAAGCCGCGGGTCCAAGCGAGCCGCGCGAATCGCCGCCAACGCCGCAAATTTTCCCTCCCGCAGCCTCCGCGTCGCTACAGCGGCCCGCACGTCCCATAAATCAGGGCGGCCTTGTCTGGCATCCACGCGGCTCGCCGGCACCCCGAGCGCCTCACAATTCACACCTACCTCTACAAAAGTCCGCCGCACGTGGTCGCAGCCCTCTCGCGTCGCTCGAAACGCGCCAACGCACAACGCACCACAAAAATCATCACCGCGCACGGCCGGCTCGGAGTAACGAGATCCTCGGCGTCGACGAGCGTCCGGGGCAGTTTGTGGCGGGGAAGAAGGGCAGGAGCGTCGCCGACTTGTTGATCTGGCGTCGACGACGGCGCGGACGGGGTCGGGCTGGTGGTGGCCGGGCTGGTGCCGGCCGCGGGCGTGACATGTCGCGAGGGCGCCGGGGCCTCGAATGCCGCCGCCCGGGAGCACACCCACACTCGCTCGCAAACCCGACTCGTCATCCCCCGGCGCAGACGCCGAGCCAGCCACCCCCACCCGGAGAGAGAGAGAGAGAGAGAGAGAGCCGGGTGTACCGGCGTTCCGCGGAGCGAGCGCGTGGGTGGCAGCCCCCGAGCGATCTGGCGAGCTTCGGGAAAGAGAGAGAGAGAGGGAGGGAGGGAGAGGGTTGGTTGGATGGTCGAGAGCGATGCTCATTGCGCGGCGAATTTTCGCGCGGGCGGCGTGCCGGTGTGTGGATGGTTGAGAGGAGCGCGAAAATTGGTAAGGATACAGGCTGGATGAGGTAACTGGTGGTGAGAGGAGTAAGTGGGGTTGGGGGATGGGGCGAGGAGAGATTGCAGTCGACGTTCTGGTCATTTTTTCCCCGTGGGGGGTTGATACAAAATTTGGCTCGTCGATAGAATTGAAATGTTTTTTTGGCTGTAGAGTTTTGAGAAGACATTTTTGCGTTAGTGCGGAAAAAAACAAGTATCGCAGATCGTTTAAGCTGTATTGGGATGCAGTCGGAGACATGAAAGTAACCAGAACGAAGATGAAACCTCTCGCTAAGAAGAATCTTTTGTGATGGCGGCTGTGCAAATAAACAAGCCGAATTTGAATTTTCTGGCAAGTGGTTGTGAGCGAATGTAGTGAGACACAGCTATGTTACAGGAAAAACTTCTCGCAATGTAAGTGAGAAGTGACGGAGAAACGATTATGTTAGATGAGGAGCTGAAGGAGAAGAAACAGCTTCCTCGGTCCTCTTTTGTCTATCTAACCTTTTTTCGTGAATCCAAGTCTGACAAAAGAGGCTCTTCGCTACTGATCTCCCTCCATGTTGCTTTTCTGCTTTGATGTCCGCTTGAGATGGATTCCTAGCGTTTAAGGGTAACTTGACAGCTACAGTCCAAAAAACCTCCCAAAATACTGCGGTGTACCTTTACTCACACCCAATGTATTCATCTTTGATTCCATATTCATCCGTCTGCAGACAAGTGGAAGTTGAGAATTCAAATAGATGGATTGGAATCGTCTTGAATGGATTTCTTAGAGAAATTTTCATTGAATTACAATAGGCCACATCGATTTCTTCCTTCAAAGTCCTTTCTGAAGAAAAATAGCAAAAGAGCATGAAAAATTCTCTGATATTCATCCAGTCTAACGATATCAGAGTCTCTTGTATGAATTAATGCAGATATCAAGTAAGACTCGTGGATTTCAAATTGCTGATCTCAATGATTGGTCCCACTTTGCCTTGTTAATTCGTGTATTCTGCGTTTTTGACTCACGCCTGCCATGGCTCACGGTATATCTCACATCCCGTTCAAATGTACACTACGTGCTACCACTCTGTTAGGAGAATAAAAATCTTGATCACAAGGTACCAATAAATCTTCATCCCGGAGTCAGTTAAGACTCAAATGATCATTTGTGATCGCTCGACATCAGCGACTCCAACAAGAAACTGCAGGGATAATCGAGCCTGTCCATGAACAAGGTACGGTGAAATGTTGTTCTGCATTCTATGACACCCCTGAAACATAAAAGAGACAGAAACTTCATTACCAGTCATAACCCTCTTAGAAAGATGAGCCTCGCCAACTTTCTTTCCTTCAGACGCGTAATCGACCCAAACCTCTCCGCTAAGTAAGTACCCGGAACATTATCAGGATCGAGTGGTGCATCCCCAAAGTTTCGTTCAAACATTGATGAGATTCCGATTCTCGCCGAGGCAAAGAGACGCAAACAGTGCCTATATCTGCAAGGTCGCCCACTCTCGCAAGTCTGGAGGCATCGGGACGACAGTCGGGAGATCGAGCCCGTCCTCCTCTGCAACCTTCCCCTCGTGAACTTGAATTTCCGCAGAGCGCGACTAAGTTTCCCTCCGTCTCCCTCGCACTCAAACACCTATACAAGACAAGAGCAGCCAAAAAGACAAGGCGCGAATCCGGAGGAACACGCGTGCGCGCACATCAAACATTCCTACCTTGGTATTCCGCGACAAAACACCAATGTCGTATAGAGTCTCGGTATGCGGGTATGATGCCGTGCAGGAAAGAGGAAAAACGACGGATGGGAAAACTTTGACGGGCTCGAATTTGCAATTCAAGCTCGGCCGCTAAAGTCGCGCATTGATAACTGATGGAGAGAGGGACGAGGGCTGCCGATGCCCTCCACTGGCTTTTCTCTTTATACCGACAAAAGGAATTTTGTCGTTGTAACTGCACATAGTATATAGCTTCACGTGTATGAACTTTGCATGAGAATTGTGCTCGCTTTGGGAGGAGAGGTACATAGTAATAGAGCTGTCTTGTGTACATTGATTGAATGCTGGGCAAAGGGAGCTTGATACAGGTGAGGATGTGACAATGGAGTAGCTAGGCCGCTGGAATGCGCGTCTATTGGAAATGTAGTGATTTTTAATTCTAAACAGGGGAGAGCGAGTATGAGACTTGTTAATTGGCCTTTAGTGAATGTTCTTAGATCATGCTAAAATGAGTTTCATCTCAAATCTTTACAAATTTGTGATGTCCTCGAACGAGTGCATACCTTTATATATCTAAAAATATCGTCTGTTAGATTAACTGGTTCGTCAATCTTTGACCTTTCTATGAATACACAAAGTTTTGATAAATTTGCAAGGGGAAATTCTTCTCTGGTCAGCAATTCAGACATCCACAAGCTTCAAAGCTTCAACCGATGCTTCAATGTCCCCATAATTCCAGACTGTAGAAAATCCCGGAGTAAACTAACAGTTCCTAGCACTGGAAACTATGCGATCACCGGGACGAGTCAGAGTACTCCCAGGAAGAACATGTCACTTTTACAGGCTTAAGTGTAATTTACTCACCCGGAAATGATTCCAGATTCTCTGATTTTCACGCAGATGTTTTTTTGAAAATTGAATAAAGTCTTTCTAATACTGGCATATTGAGGTTGAACTCGACGATGGACTGATTCATGGATGGCAGGATTCATGTTTACGACCGAATGTTCTAGATGAGATGGCGCAGGAAGATGGGAAGACGAATTTGAGATCAGAATACAATCTCTCTGAGGATCACCCTCCAAGTAAGAAACACTTTTTCGAGACAGTTACTGTCGAACAAAGGCATCTTGTTACAAGCGGAACAAGACTCGATGTTTATAGTCCTTGTAGCTTAATTTCAATGACAAAAGTTAAGTCATCAAAAATTCTTTGGGGCACAAGGGAACTTTCAGACTAATACTTGATGAGGAAATTTGGCAACTTCCATAGCAAATGAATCCCTATAGGAACGACAATCGTGGTCTATTGTATGCTCCATAGGAATTTATTTTCATCGAGGAACGGTAGAAAAAACTGAAGCAAAAATCGATCAACTTCATCCATGATTCCTTTATTCATGAGATCACAAGAACGAAGACTCGAGATTGTTTTAACAAATTTCAAAAACTCACACGCTTATTTGACGAGATACTTATCCTTATTATTGGTCTTTTTTACATGAATTTATCATATTTTCACTGTCACAGGCACTAGATTGTAACAAAAAATTCGTAGTTGGTCATTGGCATACTAGCGAAAGTGTCGTAGAGATTAAAAAACTGAACGCAGAAAAAAATGAGTAGTGCATGAAACTTATAGGAACCTATAACAGAATATGATTCATATATAACGCCTGTGATGCTGCTGCTGAACCACAGCCCGCAACTTTACTTTCAAACGATCTTTTCTTTCATGAGTTTTCTACCGTCTAGCGGTTGTAAACTTCGGTTTGAAGCTTTCAGTATGAAAACAGTGTTGCTATCTAACGGTTGTAGCTTGCAGTTGCGTTGCCGTAGTCGTATCTCCCAATCAAGAACAGCGGATTCCAATTCGTCTGGAATTCTCAGCACAGTGATGCAAGAGACGGTAAAATTTGTTAACAATGTTTTTTGTCTTGAGAAAACATATCACTCAGTTCTTCCAACTGAGTACTTTGAATTTTGTGTGAGACTATTAGCGAAACACTTCATCAAATTATATAGAGAATGAGACAAATTCGAAATGAGAATTCCTCAAGTTCTTGATCGTAATTGTTCGTAAAGTTTCTCTGAAAGTTACGAGGTATATCGTAAAAAAATTTATTAAAAACTTCCAACGTTCAACGACACTTCGTGTTTTATTCGAGATTCCGCAAATTAACGGGAAGATAGTGGGGGATAAGCTTTTTCAATGCAGAAGAAGAATAACTTGAAAAGTGATCTGTTGAACCTTCTGTTTCAACAGGTCCATATTTTGTAGATTTGACCGTACAAATAATGCTCATTGTGAGATGTGACTTAAATTATGCGTCAGTCTAACAATATCAAAAGTCTTGGTGGAACATGTTATTCATTTCGCAAAAAAATTTGACCTCGCCCTTTTACGTTCCTTCTTGTTGGGAGAATCAAGTCAGCATTTTTGCCTCTGCGGAGATCTGTGGGTGGTAACAGGGCTGTTGACTAAAATAGTATCCGCTCGAGGTTCAGAAAATTCAATCTCACCGTAAGACGGCAATATTTTTGAAGATATTTTAGATGCTCTCAAAGCCACGGGAAAACGTTCACACGTGGTTCTACATGAATGAAGTTTCAAAGAATTGATTTGACTTGTCAAACTTGAGCTAACATTCTTTATTGGAACAGATTTTTTGTGCTCGAGTTGTATTTCGTGAGGCTTATTAGCTTCCAATCTTTTGTTTGAAAGAGAAATCGAAGACTAGAATAAATCTAGATCATTGATGTTTTATGACGACAAGATTTATTTCAAGAGGTTAAATTTCATACCCCAGACTGTATTTCAAATAAAATGTGGCACGCTCAAAAATAAGTCAGACCTCGAAAATAAGACACCCTATGGTACATTCGATGTCATATGAGGCATGTATGTTCGATACATAAGTACTTTGAGAATGAGGCATGTCTCGAAGATAAGCCTCGTGGCATGCGAATTGATACATAGAGTGTGTCGCATATATCAGTTGTTTATCTTGTGATTCTCATTTTGAGGGGTTTTTAATTTTTCATGAAATGATAATCATACACGGGATGATAGATTTTTGAAGGAGGTCGACAATGAGACATTGTGGCCCGTAAAAGAATTCATCTCGCTCAAAGTCTGACATGGATCTCTGGTGGAAGTATGACTCAAAGTCTCGTTTTGAAGACTTGGCCAGACTTCTCGCGAGAGGCTGATTTTATTTTTTACAAAAGTGCCGCGAGAAGTCCAGGGTCATTAATTAAGTGCCATAGACTATTTCTCTGATGAAATTATTGCAACAGATTACTAAATTATCGATTTTTCAAAATGAAGAAAATTTGGATTGTGCGAAACTCGATACCATGCCCTGTTTCACCGAAGTTTATGACTCAGACATCTTGGCTATCAATAGTTACCGTGGAAAGAACCATAAATCATAAATGAATTGTAGCACTAAGGAGTTTTCAAATAGACTAGCGAAATCATTTCTCATCGATTAGAGAAGGTCACACTTTTACGGGATTTAATCTCTCACCAATGAGGTGGAAATGGATTCTTACGCATGCTAGCAGACGATATCAACTTTGAATGATAAAGATATTCCGATCTTCTATGTATTCATCTCCGATACGTTGGTTTTGAAAGGGTTTTTGCATGAATGAAATCAAACAAAACTTTTCTGGCTTGAGTTCTGTAGTCACCCTCACATTATGCCTGTTGTGGAGCCCAAGATTGTAAATGTGAACTTGTGTCAAAACCAGATCCTTAGCTGAATCATCATTTATTGATAAGTTTTATTGATAATATATGATAAGTTTAGAAAATACACGGTAATACATCTGTGACGTCCCGTCTTTTCGGGGACATTAACACATCAGACAGTGATTCTCAAAATATGAAACGATGTCACCCTATAGTCTCCAGTCAATTTAGAATCGATAATATGTGCACTCTGAAGTTCATATACAAATCAAATTTATAACCCGAATAAAAAGAAATAGACGAGTGGTCTAAGTGATAGACTTCGGTAATGAAAGTCATAGGATCGACTCCGGCTCTCCCCAATTTTTTTCCTGGAAAATAGATAATTGGGTGATCTGTTGAGTGGTTCATCAGAGGAATAGTCTGTGACCCTCGATTAATGACGCGTCTCGCGGAGAGTCTGGCTAACCAGGAGAGTGCATGGCCTTCGGGCCACAGATTTTGCTGAAACGTTGAGAATAGTCTCCTTTTGGCACTAAAAGACGATATCTAAAGCAGCATAGTCTAATGCTCAAGCGTTTCTAAGTTACAGTCAGTGACATTAGCATTGCCCATATAGGTTCATGTTAAAGAGTGGCATCTATAGATATACTGGCAATGCTAATGTCATAGCCTGTAACTCGAAAACGCTTGAGCGTTAGACTCTGCTGCTTTAGATATCATCTTTTGGTGCTAAAAGGAGACTATTACCAACGTTCCAGCAAAATGCGTGATCCGGAGGTCGTGCGCCCTCTTGGTAAGACTCCAGAACGAGAATTTGAGTCAGACTTCCGTCAGCCGTCCATGCTAGACTTTAGGCGAGATAATTTTTTCTTCGCGGAAACTTATCCGTCAAAGATTGGATCATTCTCGCGTCGTACTCCCGAGAAGGATTATGAATCTAGGATATAAAACGGATGGTTTTCTAGCGAGAGACGATCCTCCTAGCTATGGGAATGACAATTTCACGGAAAGCAGCACGACCCAATCCGAACGATCCTACTTTTAATGTCGGAAAATCGATCAACCTCTTCGTTAGAATTTGGATCAGCGCTCAACGCACTCCCGTCTAATTGGTCAACGGGATGAGAGGAATGGCTTGCAAGCGAGAGACAATATTCACTGATATGAACATCAAAATTTCATGGAAAGCACGATCGAATCCTGACGATTCTGCACCCAGCTTCAGAAAATGGATCAACCTCTCCGTCTAACTTCCAAGAATGGTAGCCCGATCGTTAAGGGCCGTATCATGCGGGGGAGCCCATGGGACACTTCAGGTTTTTCTTCTGTTTTAGGACATAATTCACTTAATTCGAGTTTCATGTAACTCTTTCAATGATTAGATCATTAAAGAATCCATTT
>JAPYYZ010017034.1:0-10761 GCA_030522705.1 Eretmocerus eremicus | reverse complement strand
CAGTCTGGGATGCTCCGTCCGCAACACTTGGTAACCGCATACTGACTCTGTAGCTTTTGTTGTAAGGGCAAATGTGATCTGGTCTGAAGTTACACTATAGATAATTTCTCCATCCCTAATTTGGTTATCGTACAACTTATAAGAATTACCTTCATACAATATAGCGTACCGATCGAATCCGCAGGAATCATGAGGAAGGGGTTTCCAATACGAATGCCCTCCCGCCATGTCCAGGCAGCTTCCATCGGTTAAGGGACAGGCCATACCGGATTTCAGTATAATCTGGTTTTTGTCTAATTCAACTCTCGCGGTTCGGGAAGTTAAAGTAATGGTGATGGTACCTTGGACGTAAACATCGGACCAGGACCCGTAGGGGTCAGCGTAGCTGGCTCCCTGACAGTGTCCTCCGAGATCCACGTTTCCTGCGATTAGTATGGGGTGGGCGGTGGAGTGTCCATCAGCCTTGAGTCCACTTACGGTTTTGGTACCAGAATATACTAAAGTTCCGGCACGATGCATATCTATACATGTTTGTGCACTCAACTCCTATACATAACGATTCGCACTTCCATACAGTACACCAGAACCATGATTTCACATTGTAAAACTTCCGTCTGGGTGGAGTCGTTTACTTGTGATAGCTGGATATATCTTTTTGCTGGCTCTGACTCCTTCAACGGGGATGTTACATTCATCTACTTCTAACGGGGATAACGTGGTGACATTTAGCGAGCGGGATCCGCATTCGTATCCTACTATTCCCAGGGTCTCCCAAGGGAACAGCATAACCAGAGTCAGGGTAACCAGCATCATCTTTTATCGTTAATTATGGGGTTTTTAAGGGCAGCTTGAATTCTTTCTGGGGAGACGGCGTATGCTCTTGTTCTGAGCTTACTCCTAGGTCACAGGACTGGAGTGAGTCACATCTTGAGGGACTACGACTTCCTGATCTTGAACTTGCCCTAGATGTTGCGAGATTCGTGTTCGGGCCCTCGTATCCTGATGTCGAATTCTGAGACAGGGATCCGGTTGATGACATCCTTGTTCCGTTTCGGAAAGTATCCGGGACCAACTTCGTTCCTGTCTTCGCGTACGGAATTTGTGTCCCGTAATGTTCCCAAATGCCAGTCTTGGTCGTTGCCCCAAAGGCAAGAAAGTATACCTTGTGGTTGATTTCTGGGACAAAGCTTGCTGGTAGGGGGAAAGTCTGAGCCCAGACTCTATCATTTGGTGTCATTCGTTGATCTCGATACGCCAAGTCTGCTGACACAGACTTACTTCGTACAGTGGCATACTGAAGACAAGTATGGCGATCCGGTTCTCCTGTTTGGGGTTTCTCTGGCTGCTTCTGGTTCGAACTATTCGCTTATAGTTTGAAGAGCCAGATGGGTTTCGTGGATTTGATTGAACCTTTCTCCGAGCGTTTGCCGTGCGTTTCTGGTTAATTCTACTTTCTTAGGTTAGTTTAGACCTACGATTTCACGGGTCACCAGGGATTGTTAGATTTTTTTCTCTGTAACATATTGATTCAAAGAGACTTTAGTGAGGGTTTTCGGACTGATTTCTTTTCTCATGCGGTGATATGAATGTTTGATGAATTTTGCGTTGATTTAAGGGAGCTGGTTCGGGGTTGAGATACATGTAGGACAAGTATTATCTGAATATAAGATCAAGGCACAGGAAGCCCTCTGACGATCGTGGGGATTTCATTATATACGTTTTCTCGCATGGCAGAGAATTGCTGGCGATCCATCATCAAACTCGTGGAGGAAAGAGATGAGTTTGGGTATTAGAACAATGATATGGGATTCAGGGCGTCGATGTTATTCTGGAGATGATTGCCATGATTTGAGATTCATAGCGATGATAGAAGAATGTATGGTTCAACAATGGTAAGATTCTCTCCGACCTGTGGTACATAAATGTTCAAAAGCGACTTAGGTAGAACAATATACGACGCAGGCCTAGAGTGTCGATTACATCACCTTGTGGGACCAGCCGTGACTCTGGGGTATTAGTGGTGCACCTTTTTAGGAAATTTGCATCTTTACTGCTGTATTAATAGACATGCATGAGATTTGAATAGATTCGTTTGGTATTAAAGTATTTCTGTGAGTTTTGTTCATACAAGACAATTAATTGCGTGCGGTAGTCTACTTTTCCAAGACGATAATAGTTTGCCAAATCGCAACTGATTGCGATAAAATCAATGGCCAGTATAATTTTGATCAGAAACGAAATTGAATCGTTTTGTCATGTGAAATCGCTCAATGCCTTCCGTAGGCCGATACTCCTTCTGATTAACAGAACGTGAGTCTAGTCAACTCAATGCTCAGCACGAGGTATTTTCTGGTAGTTTGGGTTTCTCAATATGCAAGTCAAGGACTTCTCTTAGGCTTTAGAAACCCGGAAAATTCCCTTAAAATTCATTATAGTTTGGAACGGAGGGACTGTTCCGAAAGGTATATGGCCTTCGCCATATCATGATATCGAAACGATTCTGACTTGGTAGTGATATAGGAAATATGATCCAGGATCAGATAAAAGTTCTTCGCGAGAGTCACGGCCAGTCCAATGATTGTCAATATCCAAAAGGGCAGCGTTATACCTGTAACATGGGAATCTACTTGAATGGGGGCATTCTCTTTTCGTATTCATAGTAACATGGTCGATGTTTTAATGCAATTCATGGAAATCAGCCAGAGCGTTTTCTGATACGCATCCTCGCGTTTTTCTGTTGGATGAAGTGTGTGGTGGTTTTTGGAGAGGAGGAAGAACGCCGCCAATGATCTGGCAATGATCGCTACAGATTCAAAGAGTAGAGAAGCACATCCACCTCTCGTGAGTTCTCGACTCAATTGGTATTAATCATCAATTTGCGTTCTATTTTCTCGCGAGAACACCAGTCAGATCAGATCCGTTCGCACCTAATAAATTCCCTCATCATCACAAAAATTTTCGGCCATGAGTGTGCAATTATGTAGACGAAATGGCCCACTTGGTATGGGACTCGTATATTTGATATTGATCTTTATCATTCCAGACGCGACAAGTATATGAAAATTGATAGTTCCGTGACTTCCCAACTCGAATAACACGTGAATCCTCAATTCAAATTGTATGTTGGCTGCTATTTTCGTCAAGAATCATTGAATATTGATTGTATCGTAGCCCGATATTTGGTATAGATCTACATTCTTTCGTGAGAATGTTGATGAAAGCAAAGTCGTCAGGTTCATGTTAGCGCACAATATTTATTCACTTTGGCAGAATGTTTACCATTGTTTACAATCTTCGAAGCTTTCACTAGCAACGTCTAATGCTTGAACCCGAGTAAGTTCGGGTAAGGAACGTCATCATTTGTATAATGAGCTTTGAAATCTGAGAGAGAAAGAGAGAAACTGATCAAAGTCATGGCAAAGAAATAGGATTTATGCAAAAGGCACAAAGAGAAGCAAAAAGAAAGGGATCCGTAAAAGAATATCATTTTGGATCATCATTCTCGCCAGAGAGATTATATTAGAACTGCTACGACTAGACGATTTCTAGATTGCCATATTTGCAGAAGAATTTGTTGTTAAAGATTGATGTTTGCGCATAATTCTGCTGTGAAACAATAACCCTGGCAGAGATGTTGCTGATGACGATTCCAATTCTCTGTCGCGAATTCTTTTGCCACGCTCAATATACTTTAGAATTTTTCCATGGTCAACTCGTTATAACGGTAACGAATCAGAATGATGGAGTGATGAGATGGGTTAGAAATCAACCAAGCCCCCGGAGTTTGTTTACATAGTTGCAAGAAGGTATTCAAAAATTTTCAAGCAGCTCGAAGGAGTGCCGGTGAATTTTCCGTTTGGGAACCCGAAGTTACCATTCAGTTCCCTCCTTCAAACTGACGTCGAGACATACTCACTAATATAAGGTGGTTTACTCGGTTGAATTTTTATGAACAAAATTTCCTTTCATTTTTGCATAAGTACTTGTAATATTCGTTGTTTTCAGAACTAGCGAGTTTCTCTGAAACCTTCGGGCCGTCGGTATTCTGAGGCATATCATCATAAGGGAAAAATATCTTGTTGAATACTACAAAAAAAACATAGTCACTTGGAGAGAGTTAGGTTATTAAAATCTGCGGGGCAAAATTTTCTGAAGAACTCCATGGGAATCGACCGCGCTTCTAGGAAGGCATTGAAATTGTTTGTATGATGGTTAAACGAAGTCATTGGTATTGTGAGGGAAGAGATATTACGGGTCATCGAGGTAAAGCCAAAGGAAGCTCTCTTGAACGGCACTCTGAGGTTAAAGTAAGACTAGGAAGAGTAAGGTATTGAAATAGAAATGATGACATCCATGCATAAAAAAAAAATAGCTGGTGGAGCTTCGAGTTAGTTCGCCAGTTACACTTTTACAGGAAAAACTATGAGGAGTGGGTTTTAAAATCTCTATTGAGCGGAAAAAAAATGGTCCTCCTCAATGGACAACTGGGAAAAGGAAGTACAAACTTTCAATTAACCGAATACGTATTTTGAGATGCTGGTTGGTAACTGCGTCGATGACGTAACTGAAGTTGGAATGAATGCCATGTGTTACGAACCTTGCAATGGATCATGTATGTCCATTAACCGTTGATTTGATATCCGCCGGAGTCTTACGATCATTTCATCTAAATCAAAACACGATCAACGCTTTCTTGACTTTAGGGTATGAATTGTCCGAGTCATCGAGTGAGAGTTGGAACTTAATCAATCGGGAACGATTACAATACTTTCCGTGCTCAAAAATACCGCGAATGCGAAAACTACGAATATGAAGTGATTGGCTTTACGGGAAAAGTAGGGATGCGTACACGGGGCTTTGTGAAGGGTCATTGATTGGGAATCGTGATCGCGATCTTGTTGGATCTTGTTGAAAAATTTTGAGATTTCACTCCCAGGCTTTTGCAAACAAATGGCATATCGTCATTCCTCAGAGTCCTGTAACTATATCAAGGTTGACTTTTATTTAAAACTATAGAAATCTCAGATGGAAATTCTTATGTTTGGAACCACAGTTTCTTCATTCCTCTTGGATACTTCCACCACTGATCTACGTACGAGCTTCTACAGACGCCATCATGAATTTGCAAGAAACTACGAAAGTACGATCTCTACTAGAATTTTTTTTGAAATTTACAATGTATTAAATGTCAGATGGAATAGTTTAAAGATGTCTTCACACGAAGTTCCCTCAATCCATGTATTCGATAAATAGAACGAACTCAATAGTATAAGTTGATAAGAGTTATATCTCTGTCAAGGCGGCTTGATCTCGAGTTCCTTTACAAATTTTCATTCCTATTAAGTGTAGATCTCTCTAGATTGTAGATCGCCAGGTTGAACTATCCCTTTGACATTGGCTTTTGACTATGAATTATTTCATGTTTGAGAGGAGTTCGAGACCGCGAATACGGAGGGAAAATATCGCGAATACCAAGGGTTTGTGCACTTCGGAAGTACCGTGAATATGTAGGGATGCCTGTAAATCCCTGAACAAATTGGCGTATGCCCGTGTAAAAGCTGAGATGATTGGCAACAGAAGTTGGCGACTTCACATGGGCCAAGTAGTAGTTCCTATAGTGGGTGAAGTAGGGGTGGAACTGACACTTCAACACTCAACTATACAGTCTGAAAACCAGAATCTAGCTCGTAAACATATTGCAAAGTTAGGCATCAACAGAATACTTCCTGGAAAAATGTAACCACTATGACTGAAAATCGCGGAGACATGTGCGATCCTCGGATGCAAAATAAACTTCATTCTTGGCAGTATCACCTCTGTGTTATTGGGATGTATTATTTAAAGTCAATAATATTCAAATGAACAGAAATTGAGCGTTTGAAAATGGAAGGGTTAGCACGTCTAAAGGCATCTACCACTTTGTGAGAGCATGAAGTTGAAGTCTTCCAGAAGCGTATACTTCTTGGGGTTAAATTTTTCCGCTATTGTTCCTTTCTCGAGGTTATAATCTCAGAAACCCTTGGTCTTTTGACGAAATTTGGTAGGATGAGCGTCATTTCTATCGGGCAGAGGTTGGAGTAGTCTCATTATTCCACTGGGAACAAATTTGAACCCAACCCGAAGATAATACTAATTGGGACTCTTGATCGGTTTTGCAGTATGTTACGTTACCTCGAATGGTGTCATAAGCGTAGGAGATCGGTAATATAGAGATTTAAGCAATGCAGCCTTAGTATATATTCGATAGGTTTAAATCTTCACGTTCGTACGCAATCAACCAGTGTCTCGTATCTCTTTTGAATCGTGCATAATTCATTCAAGCTATATCATTTTTAGGGCTAGATATCCCAGACAAGATTTTGGGATTCAGAAATGGGATATATGGATAATTCTCTCGAAACTGTAGAACTTGGGAGTCAAAAATGTCAATCGTGTTACATCTCGTAGCACTTCGGTATTCTGGATCCTTTTGTCACTTCGAGATTGGGTTGGGCGTGCCTGATCCCTCCTGTTCTCCCGATCTGCTCAAACTCGAGAGAGTTTGGTCGTTTCTCTGAACTCTTGCGTTATTCTGCAGTCGTTTGGGGCAATCTGAGATGCGGTGTCCAGGTTTTTTACAATAATAACATGCTACTTGCTCTGGATTTCTCTGCTTTCCTCTACGGTCGATTGCAACGTGTCCCGGATTGTTGCAAATTTGGCAAACTATCCGGGGCCGAGGGTTTTTAGTTATTCCACTTCCGGTCAATCGTATCAATGTGAAGCATCTATCAGCGGTGTGTCCCGGTTTATTACAAAATTGGCACGAAACCGTGGGGGTCAGCATCTGCGCCATGCCCAATGAGGGGGTCTCTGTGGGACAAGTTTTTGCGGTATGACCCGGCTTCTCGCAGATCTGGCACCTAGCTCTACTGGGGCATCTCCGAGCCATGTGCCCTGGTTTCTCACAGAGTTGACATAGTATCTGGCTCTTAGCTTCGTATTCGGCCTTCTCGAAGCAAACGTCTATCAAATGCCCAATCTTTCCACAATACTCACAAGTTCGATTGCTCGATTTTCTTGGACAGTCTGGGTCAGAGTGGCTACTACTGTCGCATACTCGGCACGCAAAGACGTTCTTCCGAGCGGGTTTGGTGGTCTGAGCTGCCGAGTCCTCTCCTTTGCTCCTTCCTCGTAGAAGACGCCGAGCTTCCAGTTGCCTCTCGACGGAGATCGCCTCTTTGATCAGTTTATTCCAAGTTCCGGAGCGAAGGACCCTCTGTTTTATTTCAGGTTTTAACTCTTTCTCCGTACACTCTAGTGTTTTTTGGTTGATAGCTGTCTCGGAATCATTGTCAGCCCTTTCTATTTCGATTTTTTTCGCCTCCTTAATGCGGTCACTTAATTCGCGCATCTTATTAGTGTAGGCTAATATGCTTTCATTATCCTTTTGGAACTCATGGCCTAGCTCACCCATGAGCTGGTGCACTGGCTGAGCAGGGGCATAGATGCTGTTCAGATGATCATTCAAGGCTTCCGCAGGTTCAAAGGTTTGTCTACTGATCGCTTGACGAGCCTCTCCGGATGTCTTGGATTGTAGGAGACGAGCAAAGTTGGCTTCTGACCCTTCTTCTAACATTTCCTCAGCCTCATTGCATCCTTCAAGAAATTGGCTCAATGGGATATTTGAACCGGTGAAGTCTGGCACTACTTTGAGCACATTTGTTAGTGTCACAGGTGGAGGCGCCATGGCTCCTTCTTCAATTTCTGACGAGTTTGAGGACGCGGGTGCTTCTGAAGAATCGGAGTCAGACTGGATATCAGGATCCTGAGAGGCCGGGCCTCCTATCTGGAATGGATTGGTAATATTCGGGGAGGGTTTTATCGACTGTTCTTCTTCGTTGATCCCGATCACGGTTGAAGAGAGTAAACCATCGCCTCCCTCGAGTTCGCTTGTCGTAAAATTGAATGTTGCGTTGTCGGAATGGTCTAGTTTGCTCATACTTGCAAAAGTGTTAAGCCTAGGAGTATCTTCCTTGGGGGTTTTTTATGTAAATTTTCGTAGATCGGCTGGTTGCTCAATGAACTTTCGTACTACTGGGCTTGGTTGTTGCCTCCTGCAGCCTGATCGATCTTGAGTTGATCTTGTGGCTCCGGTGTGGGAATTTTGCGTTGTTGAGGCTTTATTTGGTCGCACTGCGGGTTATTCGCTTATTGCCGTTCTGCATGGGGCTTTACTGGACTGACCTCGTTAGTAGGTCGTCCATGTAAACACGGTTCACTCGGGGATTGTCTTCGGTCAGAAGTCGCCTCACGATCTGCAAGTAGACAAGGTTGTTGTCAGGTGGGCGATCTCTTCGTCGTTCCGGCCAATTCAGCCCACTAAGCCTCTTCATTGGTCTTATGCTAGTGTGTTCGGTCATTTTGACCTTTATGCAGTGTTTTATTATGGTTATTCAGAACTCTATAAGAGTAATTATTCTGCTTGTGATTACCAATTTTTGAATGTGTTTTCACAACCTAGTAAGGGCGTTATTTTCAGTACCGGATTTAACTGTAAGTTTGATGCATGAGCCAGCATATTCATCAAGATATCTTTGGGATAAGAAATTATGAGGATAATGGGATGAATCGGGAGGATTTCTGTTTGTACTCTAAACTTCGTCATTTCCGATATTGGTACAGGAAGCGACGATGAAACGAACAAGGGCATGTTACTGGATTTTTCTGATTCACGATAGCTTTTAGGAATCTTAGGAGTAAAAATGGGTCTAATTGGTAGTTCTTCATCCTTCTGCACAGGATCGGTATCTTGACAATCGGGGTCCACGTTGGTTTCAAGCGTCAATATCTCGTCTTTGACGAATTGCGGCGGGTTACTGGGTATTTCAGCTTCGATATTCAGAGTTAATCCATCATTTAGAATTTGGTTATCTGCAAATGTTTGATTCCGGGTAATATCTGGAGTATCCGAAAAAATTTCTAAAAGTCCATACCCTCGCACAAATCTCTGAGCTGCGGAAACTGCTTCACTAAGACTAACTGGTTCAAATTTGAAACGTCCTGATAGATCGGGCAGAAGTCCAAGGATGAAAGAATCAATCATGCATTTTTCAACGTAATTCCGGTAAAATTCGATAGCTTCATTCTCACAAAGAGCAACGTTTATTATTTGTCGCCCTAACTTTCGTATCTTAATCGAAAAAGATATGATACTCTCCTCTTCGTTCTGGAATAATTCTCCTAATTTCCCTAGCAGTTGCGGTATTGATTCAGGTGATCTAAACGCATCGTACAAAAAGTGTCTAAATTCATAGTAATTGTTGAAGTCGTGGTATTTCAAAAGTTCCCGTGCCTGCGCTCGCAGTTTTGATTTAGCCAATTTGACGAAAGACTGTTCTAGCTCTGGACCGGCGATAAGAAGCGCTTCATCGCACTCATCAATGAATTCATCAACTGGTCGGCTAACTCCATCGTATTCGCCAATATTCCAAACTGCAGAACGTAACACGTATCGTAACTCTTTGTTCGGATCCATTAGTCGAGTCAGAAATTGTGAATTTTGAGCGGAAATTATCTCAAGTATAATTCTGAACGGACCTCAAGCAAAACTGTTTTCGAGTAATAAAAAAAAAGGAAGAGGCCTCGAGCAAAACTGAACTTGAGAACCCTCATATCGGACCCATGGTGAAGCTAATCCTAGTGTATTTTTTTTTTGGAAAAAAAATGTATCTGGTTCCGGGCGGAAACTAATCCCGAATTCAATTGTAAAGATGCCTCGAGCGACACTGATCCTGAGTGTAAATGTTAAGGTGCCTCGAGAGACACTGATCTCGAGTGTAATTGTGTAGATGCCTCGAGCGACACTGATCCCGAGTGTAATTGTGAAGGTGCCTTGAGCAACACTGATCTCGAGTGTAATTGTGTAGATGCCTCGAGCGACACTGATCCCGAGTGTAATTGTGAAGGTTCCTCGAGCGACACTGATCTCGAGTGTAATTGTGTAGATGCTTCGAGCGACACTGATCTCGATTGTAATTGTGTAGATGCCTCGAGCGACACTGATCCCGAGTGTAATTGTGTAGATGCCTCGAGCGACACTGATCCCGAGTGTAATTGTGAAGGTGCCTCGAGCGACACTGATCTCGAGTGTAATTGTGTAGATGCCTCGAGCGACACTGATCCCGAGTGTAATTGCATTAGAATCCGGGCAACACTGATCCCGAATTCAGTATTAAAAGTTCCTCGAGCAACACTGATCTCGAGTGTGATTACATTAGAAAAATTCCTCGAGCGACACTGATCTCGAGTGTAATTACATTAGAATCCGGGCAACACTGATCCCGAATTTCGTATTGAAAATTCCTCGAGCGACACTGATCTCGAGGGTAATTACATTAGAATCCGGGCAACACTGATCCCGAAATTCAGTTGTAAAGATGAGAAGGCAGCGCGGGAATGTTTTCCTTTTTGGGCTTTTCATTGATCTGACTGTTTTTTAAACCGATCTGACCGATTGCTGCCAAATCGAACGACCGGACAGAGATGCTTCTCCCTCCCGGACCCCGATATATACATTTTTTTTCTACGGGATCATAATAGCTTGTGATAGGCGGGAGGGTAATAGATGTTTGTGTGATCAGACATTTCTTTTCGACAAAACGATCCCTCCGGGGCCTCCAATGTGATGAATCGCTTTTGATGGCGATTCTTGTTCAAATATTATTTGATAGTTGATTTTAGAGTCTAGACTTGCGTCCAATAACTCTAGGCTCGATTTTG
>JAPYYZ010017030.1:0-13613 GCA_030522705.1 Eretmocerus eremicus | reverse complement strand
GAACAGTACGTGACGGTTGCCGATCGTCAAAAGTGCAAGAAGATTTACGAAAATGTCGGTCGTGTAAACGATGGGGACATGTGCGCAAGAGTGAGTCTTGGATCACTCTGCGCACCCGATTTGGGATCCGCTCTTGTAGATCAGGACTCTGGGGACGTCGTGGGGATTGCATCTTGGGTCGACGAGAATTGCAAAAATGAGACCCTCCCTGGCATCTTCACCGCCGTTGGAGCCTATCGTTATTGGATCGATTCGTGGATTGAGGAGATGCTCAAACAGGAACAGAGGGCTAGTGAGATCGCTACTAAGGGTATACTCGGGAGAATCGCGGATTGGGTTGGAAACAATAATCAAGGTAAGTTACCGCTTCGTACTCCGAGACGAAAATTTTTTCGATTTAAATGAATGAATTTATTGAGGATAGGTTGAGGATAGGATACTCTATAAAAATTATTCATTTGTACGGGGAAATGTTGATTATTTCGAGCGAATACTCATTAAAACCCATCCGCGGGCTTATCTAACCATTTACGGTATTAACATGGCTTTTTTACTGAGAGCCCTATCAACCCTCTCTCTGGGTTATTCAGCTGTATCAACATAAATGAAATCTATTGATCTCGAAGGACCAAATACTCGAATCCAATGGATATATAATTTAATAGTATAGCTCAAGTCGATACGTTTATTCGAAATGAAATGAGGCAGAAATTATACCTTCATAGATTAACGAAATGGTCTACATAAAAATGCAGCTCGTCAATGGATAGATCTCACCGAGTAGAATGAGAAAATATAGTTTTCATATAAGTTGGGAATACAAGCGTTCCTGTATTTACGCGGTTAATTGGGTCTACGGAAGTGCCGCGGATAAGAAATCCGCGTAAAAAAAAGCATTGTCCTTAGGGGAAAGGGGAGGTTCCAGTCAAGCCCCAAGAATTTTGTTGAAGTTAGCTAAACTTGGATAAAACTAGCCCGAATTTTTTCTTCATCGTCATGAATCGTCCGGATCGTAGATTAATTCACCCTTTTATTGTTGTAGACGTATAACGTGGTCAAGTACTTTTAAGGGTGCATAGCCTCACTTTGAAGTGTATTGTCTTACTTGGAATTTATCTGCAATTGAACAAATCTTATCTCCAGCTTTCAAACGATCGAGAATTTTGACTTTTTCTTCTGAACTCAACTTTCTGATGTACAATCCGCGTATAATCTAGAAATCCAACCGTGTAAAAACAAGAATGGGATCAATTGCTCAACCGCGCACATTCGAAACCGAGTACAAAAAATCCGCGCAAAAACAGGAACGCCTATAGCGAGAGTTTTGCTGCAGCAAATATGAAGCTTTCTCGTTTGAGAAAACGATACATGTCTCGACACTGTTAAGAACAAGATAAAGAGTCGAAAGTATTTTCATTTTCAATTCTCATCGCACCTATAGTATCGGTGACGCGAAGACCGATGGTTGGCCGTTCAATATCCAGTGACATATCAAGTTTGCCAAAGTGAAGCTTCCTTGCCACACCCGGGTGTCAAAATTCACGATCTTAGGAAAAACCGCCGATAACGAGCTTTTGTTTCTGCCCCCCCCCCCCCCCCGAGAAGCGCTGAGACAAGAGACACTGCAATCGTGAGAACAGTCATCGGCGGTTTTTTCCGGGCAGTGTCTCCCGCGTATAGTGAGGGAACCCTGTATTACTATACTTCGCTTCAGAATGGGAACCGAGACGGCTAAACTTGACCGCCACGCGGCGCTAAATTATGTTAGTTCTATGACCAACCAATCAGGAGTCTTAGACAATGCCGTGATCACGTGGTAGAATACGTGCGGGTGGGTAGATACTCGCAAGTCTTGGCTTCTTATTGTACCGATTACGTGCAACGCCCTCACTCTCGTATTGCCGTCCCCATTGAGTCGTCTTTCAAATTCGTGGAGTTCCATAGTGATTTGAAAGGCAGCTCAATATTCCATATCAACTTATGTAATCGTAACTGTATACAGAGCTGTTTAGCTCGTATATTTTTTCTGAATGAATAAATGAATGGATAGATGAATAATGAATGTGACTTGTAAATTGATTCTAATGGTCTTTCCTGTCATGTGAGGAATCGGAACTTACCCAAACCTCTATGCCTAACAATGCAAGAAATAACACTGTTCAATTGCCTGATTTCTGCACTTGACATGTTGGAGGATCGGCAAAAGTCTCAGTCCCTTGAAATATCCAAAGAGGATGTAAATTAGAAAAAGATATAAGAAAAAGATACTAGTGAATGGATTCGAAAAATATATTACTGTCTCGCCCCGATCTCTCCGCTGAGCTCGTCAGTATGACGACGGAGAGATCTGTCATAGACAGCTATTGGAAGGATGATACGGTGAAAAGATTGGTTATATTGGAAAAAATGATAAACCCTTATATGACCACGAAAAACCGTAAGCCATCTTGGTGTAAAGACCCGGAACTGAAATTTATAAATGGTCGTTAATGAGACTTTAAGAGCCCAGATCGAAGGCATTTCAAGCACCCAATGCCGAAGTGAATGGATTTTAAATGACTCGATTGCAGGATACTTTCTAAAATCCTGTAAATTAGTCATTTTTTGCTCAACTTGAGCAAAAAATTGATTTTACAAGTCAAAAGGCTATTTACAGATTTCTGGCGAAAATGCGCAATGTTCTGATCCAATGAATAATTCGAACTTGTAACAAGAAAATTTAGAGGCGGGACTCGATCCCGCGATCCCGGGCGTGTGAATCTTTCACCTTGTCACGGGACCAACTTGCCTATCGTTATTTGATGACTATCTTATACATGAATCGCAGGTCATTACATGGGATTTATGTTTGGAAATTTGAGGTATTCTGGTACCATATGATTAAGAAGGTCATCTTGAGTATCGTTTCCCTCCATCAAGCGATTCGATATGTTTATTGGATCGGATTATCCAACGGGTCAGGATACCAAAGTTTCGAGCGCTTGAGCTCGCCTCGTCTCTTTCGATGCTGTGCGAAATAATTTGATCACACGCCCGAGACCACATTGAATCACCACGTGACCCCTCATCTCCTCAATTTCTGCTCTGAATACAATTTAGCAGTGAATGATTTTGAATTTCTGGAAAGCTTGCACCGAGCACATGTAATTCGTGCTCGTGTGCCATGAACTATTCATGAACTGTTTATTGCGCCGACAGACAGATTCGCTGCTCTTGAATGCATTCTGAAAGAAATTTAAACAGAGAGCAATAAATAGCAGCCTGTACCAGGTTACATTCGTCCACAGCGAGACGATCGCGCGCCCGTCCGATCGATCGGGTGCGCGCTTCCCGTGTCGGCACGACAACCGTCGACACGGTAGCGATGCCGTCGATGCCCGCAACGTGAAACTTGAACGTGACGTCGTGTCAATGCGCCCGTGCATCATCTGCCGTACCGCAACTGTTTTTATGTCGTAACCTTCTTTCCGTGTATATCCTCTTATAGATGATTCAAGAGATTGAGGCTTTCGTTGATCCTCATACATGTCACGTACAGAAATAGGTCAATCTAACATTGTCGTTTCTAGCATTGTTGAGCATATAGGTTCGGGTCAGTTTCAATCTCACACATGACACGAAAGACCAATAGAATCAATTCACAAGTAAAATTTTGAAAAGTATCCTGCAATGGAGACATTCAATTCATTTAAATAATGAATGTGTTGCATTCAAAAGAGATAACACATCATGAGAGACGAAGTCGACAACTCTTTTCTATGGTGTATTTTCATTTCAGAAAGCCTCTGCAGAGTGGTCTCATACGATAATGTAGGCCTTGGCAGTGGAGAGGTCGAATGGATCCATCAGATTGATTGCAAAGTGGCATGTATAGAAGCGAAGGCAGGGAAAGGAAATTGCGAAACATTCAACACCTGCATGTGTGACAATGGATCAGATAAACGCTTCTACTACGATATAAAGATAGGTCAATGAATATATTCGACAATTCGGTATCTTACATTCCGACTATATATCTTCCAGCTATTAATTATGATTTGGAACATTTTAAGATTTTCGAAGCTGTTTCGAAAAATATGTTGAGACAATGTTGTCATTGAATACACACGATCCCTTCGTTATGTCATATTTTTTTTATCCATCTATGCTATGGAAGGTTCATCACCCACCACACTAATCATTGGCGTATCAATATTTTTTTCTTTTTTTATCAAGTATGGAAGACTCATAAGAAGTTTATTATCATTCTAATGAATCAGAAATATCAATAATCACAGAGAAAAATGAATCAATGACTTGCAATTATCGAAAAATTCACGTAGTGTTTCACAAGTTTCGATACATGGCTTGGGGATTAATACCTCTATAGAAAGAGGCAACTGAAAATTCAGACGATAGGGTTCTTCGAGTAGATGTTTACGGTGATCACTACGTAATGACGTAGTTCAAATCATCTTCTCCCTGTCGACACACTACACTTTTTCTAAGGAATTCATACAAAGGAACTGTTGCAAATAAGGCCAAATCCGCTCCAAATGATTTTGGCCCAAACATGTACTAAAATACGTATTTTGGGGGTCTAAGTATGCATGTAAATTTTCTCCCCATTAAACGAACTTAGTTGCTTGTTATAGACAAAAAACCGTCCAATTTAAAATACACGTGTAACGTACTTTCTTGCTTTTACCTACAAATCTCGTACATTCTCAGTTATGGCTGATACGGGATATTGCTCTTGAATCAAAAATACAACTTTTCCGTGACTTTTGGTGAATGGGAAATGATGCGCTGGTACCAAAAAACCACATTAATTTCCGAAAGTTCGTAAAATTCGAGCTTTGGTGAATGATAACTTGAGTGGGGTTCGGTTTACAGGAAAAACGAAAGGGACATGAAATATTCATAATGTTTTGAACTTCCATTTCGTTTTGGTTTCATTCGCGTAGATTGTCTACCGTTTCCTAAAAAAGCCGAAACCCCCTAAAAACGAGGATTTTGACGTCTTCTGGACAATTGGAGCTCAAGAAGGGTGAAACAAGCAATGATTATGAAAGATCTAAAAAAAATACACAAGTTTATTTCCGATCATTTTTTCCATTAAAGGCTCCAAATCGGAGTGAAATGCAAAAAACCACCCAAAAACACCATACATCGACTTTCAAGCGCAAATATCTCGAAAAATTCAAATGGAAACCCTATCTCATACCAACGACAAAAGTTAGAATTTTTACTCTACTTTCTAATGGGGGAAAAAAGTTGCGTTCCAAAGCTTCGGGACTGAGGAATCCGCATTTTTCTCTCCAAAAATGATTTTTCAACGGATAATTCATTACATACGCGATGTCACTCAAATAGTCGTATATGAAAAGTCTCTAGCAACATGCAAAAACGATTCCATGATCCTGAATCGCCATTCATTAGGAAGAAATCAGATTGGAATTCGTTTAAGTACAAATAAATATCCAAAATTTTCATAATTGCAAAATTTCCCTCAAAAGAAATGAAAATGGAATTTGAACCGTATTGAATGAGCCGGAAACTCGGCTACAAACTGAGAGAGAATAGAAAATTCATCTTTGAACAAATTTACATAAGGTAAGAAAATGAGCTGAATAATCATGCTCCATAATTGAACACTCATTCATTTCCTGGAAAGGGAGATAATCTTATTTTCAGCTCACCCACTGTGACGAGAATATTGTCCGCACTCCTTGATCCCCAGGTAATGCGAATTTCACTGTGATTCATCGCCGTTGAAAGTTCCCAAATTACGGGCTGTTTCGTGAAGAGCGATTCCACCGCGTGAACGCAACACCAGATCTCTCGTCTACCGCGAGTGTGTGAAAAAAATGTGTTTTTGAAAGTGTAAATATGCCTCTATGCCAGCGCGAATCCGATGGAAATGCCTCTTCTGTAAGCCGGCAGCTCAGACTTAGTGGGATCACGACAAGTCACCACTACTTTTCAGATCCGAGCGTCTCCTCGTACAATTTGTACGGGATATTTTCGCAGTGCGAACATTGAAGACGGGTCTTGGGAAATGAGAGGATTTTTAGAGAAGCTCTCGTGGCAGTGCATCCCACTACTTCGGTTCCTAGCCCCAGGCATCGGAAACGTTCGTGGTTGCGGTCTCCTCCGGCCAAAAGGTTTGAGATGCACCACGAGCTCAGATTTTAGGACTGAATTCGACCAGCCAGTGCAGCGAGCTATTTTACATACCTAGCGCCAAGCATCAGTATGTATTTCGCAAGCCGCTTCTCCTCCGACCCATGACTGTGGGGATTCAGATATGAATTTTTGTCCTGAACCCCCTGAATTCAACCTGCGAATATGGTAGGAGTAAATTTTTAGTGGGTGAATGGGTCCCACCCACAAGAATTCAACCGGTCGAATTCGACGGAATTCAAATAGGTGAATTTTCATGTAGACTGGAATCGGTAGCTATTTTCACCTACACTTGTTGTTAGTTTAGATATTCACAACTGGGTGAATGTTACAAAATTCAACTGGGTGAATTTTCACCGGGCCGAATTGGACCAGTAGAAATGAATAAGCAGCTATTTTCACAATTTGCTTTCAACTGGATGAATATGGAAAAATTGAATGGGGTCAATTTTCACCGAATGAAATTCAACCCGTAGGATCGGATCGGGTTTAACCGGGTGAATTCAAATCTACTTGTATTATCAAAAATGAGCCATAACAAATTCCCCACGCTATTGCTACATATTTTTAATTCATTAGTCAAGCAAAAAAATTATTCAAAAGCTCTCGATCATGATTTCTCTGTACAGATCGAACTTTGCTCTCCGAGAGTGTCGGCGCTGGGGATCAACCCGGGGGCCTTTTGATTATGGGCCCTGCACACGGTCGTGGCTCAGTCGCTAAGGCGCACCTTAGCGACTGAGCCAATGTGTTGTAACATAGTAGTGGATCTATAAGGCCTATATAACTCATTGAATTCCATTCGATGAAAATTCCCCCCGTTGAATTTTGTCATATTCACCCAAGTGAGAGCAAAGGGTAAAAATAGCTCCCTATTCAATTCTACTGGTCGAATTTAGCCCGGTGAAAATTTACCCGATTGAATTATTCCACATTCACCCAGTTGGAAATATCTAAATTAACAGCAATTTAGAGAGGGTGAGAGCAGCTACCGATTCCGGTCTACTGGTTGAATTTCACTCGATGAAAATTCACCCAGTTGAGTTCCATCGAATTCAACCGGTTGAATTCTTGTGGGTGAGACCTATTCACCTACCATGTTTGCCGGTTGAATTCAGTGGGTTGAGGACGAGAATTCATATGTTAATCCCCATAGTCATTCATCTGGGTGAATAGAGTGTATGAAAATTGAGAATCCTACCGGTCGTGTCACCTAGGTTAATTATTTCATGAGGAATATTCATTAATATAATTCATATGTATACCTACAAGACATTAATCCCTTGAATATTGACATCATGTAGTCATTTTTTAATCTACTAGAAATATTTAAGAGTCATTAATATATGTCGGGATAAAAAAAATATTTGTCGGGAAATAATCTTCAAGTCTCGATTGCTCCTGTGTTTTTGGGATTTTGTTATTGATGAAATGTTCATATTTGTAATGAAGATCAAATTCCTTGAAGTTTTGATAAGCCATCATTTTCATCTTCGCCATCGTCCTGAGATTGATACTCAGATTGACTCGACAATCTGTAAAAGTGTCAGCGACTAAATTATAAATATCCATCGTGAGGGAATCACCGTCATATCATATCAAATAGACGTAGAGTCGCATATAAAGACACCAAATCATGCATGGTGAGCCACCGGCGGGATTACAATAACTGAAAGCTTGATCACATCAAGCAAGATAGTTTACATGAAACAGTATAGAAGCGGACCGGGTTCTATTATCCTTGATCACATTAAGCGTGACCTACTGTAAATGAGTTATCCATACTCACAGGGATTGAATTGGTTCTCAGTGATGCTATTCCGTTCGCTTATCAAGCAGGCATACTCACGCTTGATTGGAGAATATGTGGCCTCGTGACTTTCACTACTTCAATTTTGCTATTATTTTAATAATTTCCTGTGGGGATCCTAGAATTTTATTATGCAACTTGTCGTCTTGTGGAAAGAAAAAATTCAAAAAACTTCTCCCAGATTCCTCGAACACTTTTTTAATCGGGATCAAAATGAGAAATGAAGAATGTTTGTCATTGTCTAACTTGGTTTTGTCTATTTGTCATTCGATCCAAACCGCAATGATATTCGGTAAATCTAGGAAGTGCTTGAACGGTATATTTAACGTATTGAATACATCTATATATACTCGCTATCAACTTTTTCCCAAATTTCTCAAATACCACGTCGGTTTCGGCCAAACGAAGAGAAAACGAAACCAAGTTAGACGCAATGACAAATCACGTCAACTCATATTTCAACCCAAATCGAAAGAGTGTTCGAGGAATCTAGGAAAAACTTTTTTGACAGCGACTGCGCGGCTCCGACATGACCTTACGGTAAGACTCTGTCTAAAATGGGTCGAAATCCGGTTTTTCTGTTATTGTTATACCCAAGTACGATAAAATCCCATACTGTTTTGATAATTGTTCTGGGCACTGACTCTCCACATCCGTGAAAATTTTTCCGAAGAAATTTGACGGATCCGGAAAGTCAGTACCTACAACAATTATTATCGAGCCAGTGTGAGGTTTTGTCATATTTGAAAGTCACAAGAAAGAAAAAATCGATTTTTGACACATTTTTACCAGAGTCCTACCTTGAGGGTTAGCGATTAGGCATACATGGGAAGGTGAAAAGCACGAAAAACTTTACAAGTCCACGAGCTCACGCAGGCCTCTGCTGTTTGCGCCTGTTACACGGCCACTACGCGAGACGTGAAAGCGCAGCGCTTAGCGTTTCAGTCGGGCGCGCGATCGTCTTTTCCATTGCACCCCTTCTAAGCATAACTGATAGATGAGGCAACTCGTTATTCTCAGGTGCGAGAAACGGCCCGCGATTATAATCCAAAAACGTTGGGAATGTGCAATGGAAGCTCTATAGTGAAATCACCGACATGTTCAGTCCCTCATACCTCATTCATCCTCGTGGAGTCCCATGCTCTCAAGTCAGCAAATAAAAATGTGAATTGGTGCATTCATCAGAATAATTCGTGAGACTAGACTCTGAAAATGTCTCAAGCAACGGAGCAAGACCTAAGATCTACTTTGATTGTGACTATCTCGTTTCGAGAAGGTGATTTATCAAGGCCATAGGCGATATATCAAGATGAATCAAGAATTTTCAATGCATCACCTCCTCCAATCGAGACATTTACAATCAGAGTCGATCTTAGGTCTTGCGTCGTTGCTCGGGACATTTTTAGTGTTTAGTCTTATAGAACATTCCAATATGCACTCTTGCTGAATGCGCCGGTTCACATCTTTACTTGCTGGCTTGAGAGCATTGAACTTCATAAACATTAATGAGGTGTGCGAGGATGGGACAAGTAGGTGATTTCGCTGTACTTAGAGCTTCCATTGCACATTCCCAAATGTTTTTGGATTATTCTTTCGTGGCTCAACTCATTGAGAGATAAGGGGAATGTGAACATGCAGCGGATTGGGTTTGCGCATCATGCACACCATGGCATTTGGGGTGTAAAGCAGCTTTGTAATCATTTACGTTAAAAGTGTCCCAGATCAGGATCAATCGTTTTTATGAGTGTGCAATGATGACATTCACATTAATCATGATATGCAATGTGTTGAGAGTGATTTTGGCGCCTTGAAAGGAATTCTCGGGCAGCTAGAGACCTGAGTCCTACGAAGAGACGATCTATTTTCATGTTTCTGTGGAGAATTGAGTGGTGATTCAATCACATTTTGACTGTTTCTGAACAGTGCAAGTAGCTCTCTAAACGCCTTCAAGTGAAATCTCACTCGAAGCGAAGTCAAATTTGTGCCACTCAAGTTTCGAGTGGCACGAATCTGACTCGAATTAAGTGAAAATCCACTCAATTTGAGTGAAATTTCACTCAAAGACATTTCTCAAGTTTTGAGAGAGTATTCGATCAGTACATCTTGAAGATTCTTCTTTTGAGCTGACTCTGAATACTGCTTCAATTACGGTAATCATCCCAAATCAGCAAACTTCAGCAGACCAACCTGTGATATTTGTCAGCATGGTGCATAAATGATTGTGGCATGTTGATTCCAGAATTGGCATCATGAATTCATTTCAGATGAGTGTTGGCATGACATGCAGATAATCTCACAGGGTTTAGTATTTTGATTCTCTGTGAATATTCTCAGATTTTGATGAGTAAGGCTGCAGGTGTATGAAGGCATTATAAAATTCATGTACTAGTTCATGGAGACGAGTTCCAAACATCTTGTTCAGATTCTCTGGTTCCAATTATGCGGGTGAATAATCATCTAATTCATGAGATGAATGACTCACGAGTGGCATAACTGTGCTGTGCTGTTGTGGGAATGCAGTAACGAAAGCTGTACAAGGATATCGACAGAATTTCCTCAAGATTGGAAAAGAATCTTCCAGTTTTCATTCCTGAATTTTTTTTTTCTTTTTATTATGTAATCCTGAATATTTGAGAGTATGATGCTGCATCCATATTCTGTTGGACAAGTGCAAAATCAGCTTGAAACAAAAGAAAACCTACCCGTAACAAGTTCATTGGCATATAAGAGATATAAGTTATTGTTTGCTAATTTTTTTGTGAATTAGTGAGTTGCCACCGACTCCACAGCCTTGATATCATTCTACTCACAAGTAATATACATTTGACTTCATTTGAGAAGTTCTCTGAAATAAGGGAGGCAGTTTTTTTTCGGGCTTAATATCTCGAAATGCATTAACGAATCCGCGTAACAAAAGGCTTTACTATTAGATTATCCATCCCCACACATGGGATGATATGAGGTATGTAGAGTATGTGACGGTTATTCAATGACAAGTAAATTTAATCCCTTTGGTACTCTCTATGGACCCAAGGTCATGACCCAATATCAGTGAGTCATCTTTTCAGCATCCTGGAAACTATGTGATAGTAGTTTGAAGTTGACCCATGCTGGGAACCATTGGAAGATAAGAGCCTTGAAGTGATTTTTGTTAAAAAACAGTGGAAAAAACTCCAAAGTGTAGCAGTGGGTGGTGCTGCCAACCAAAATAGAGGTCCCATTTGCAAGAATGACACTATACGCGCTTCATCATTTGTGACAACGAGTGAGAGCCCAAAGTTTCAAGCAAATCCATGGATTGACTCGCGACCCTCGGGTGCTCCTTGTCAGTTTCAATCGAGAGTTGATAAAATCATCCTCATGAAGCATTTTTTGTTCATCAGGAACCCAAAACAACTAAAATTAAGATTTTGTCTCAATCCGAGATAAAACAAAATCAATTATATATTTCAAACTAAGGCAACTTCCTTCTCAGTATAATTGCTGAAGTCTAGGTACATTAGACCGGAAAATTCAAATATCACCTTGGAGTAGTCACTGTCCATGTCGAATTGCAGAAGCAAGAATTAAGAGTCCTCTCCAGTGCAGTTGAACATAACAGAAATTAATGAAAATGCACATATATTTAGATATTGATACCACAAACATATTAAAATCTTGAAGCATTCTTCAGGCCGGTTTCGGAGTAATCGATTTTCAAAATTCTGTGAATCAACTTGGGGTCCATAGGGATTCACGTCTTCTTACGGAATATCTCGGAAATGGATAATAGAAAAATCTGGAAAAATTGACCACGTGGGGAGTGTTGAATGGAGTAGTTCTATCAAAGGGCACGAAATTTGTAAGGCCCGTTTAGAATATATAATCATTTGTTTATATCCATACTCATTGGTTTATAAACAAATTAACAGAGCACCCGGTCAGAGTGATATAAACAGAGAGAGGATGCTTCGAGGTGTATCCAGTCTTAGGAAAATCGAATGCTTTGGTCCAAAGATATGGCATTTTTGAAAGCGGAATAGGAATCCTGTCTGTTCCGCGCAAATATTTCTTTCTCTCTCTGACCGATGGATTGAACCACCTTGATACACATTGTGAAAAGTTATTTGACTTCCGACCAAACCGGTCGACCCCCGGGAGGAGAATTCAACCACGTGATTAGAAATTCAACCAAACCGTTGAATCGATCAATCAACCACTGGTTGAATTTCATCCAGGAGGTTGAATTTTCCATCGGACGAATCATTTGGGTGCTCTTTTGATGTTCTGGCCCCTCTCTACTTCAGAAACTTCGACATTGAGTTGTTTTTAGAGTTCTCTGTAGATCTTGGATAGAACAAGTGACAGATGGCTGTCAGAATAATTTGCATTTAGTTTGCGTAACACTTGTGGAAAGTTTTTTTTTCACCCAATAATGATCCCCGGGGTCTCATGCTTCCTGAACTACTTGGGCGTGTATTCAGCCACTTTGTTGAAAGTCAGGTTGAAAGTCAACTACCTCGTTGAAATCCAACCACGTAATTGAAATTCGACCACCCTGGTTGAAATTCAACTACCTGGTTGAAATTCATCTATTGTTTGGAAAAAAAATTTTAACTACTTTGTTGAATTTCAACCACCTGTTTGACTTTCAACCACTGTTTGGAGAAAAACTTCAACCAGTGGATGATTGAAAACTTCAACCATTTGGTTGAATTCCTTGTCCAGCCACTGATTGATGTGAAAACTCCAACCAGTTGGTTGAAATTTGGGTCGGAGAATTTTTACATGTAAAGGAGACCCATCACAACAAGAATTTTTCAGCCGCTGTACACTCACCTGTAAATTTCTGTTGAACCTCACGAGGTCCTCATCTTTGCATTGACTCCTTTGACCTGGGCTCACCAAACCAAAAAGTAATGGCTTCAGTTTCATCATAAATTTGGATAAGGTTGATCAATTTCGCGCCCTTTCCTCAATTTCAAACGAAAATTTTCTGGACTAGAGACAAAAACTCCCCAGGTAACTATTCCGGAGCCCGGTCAGGTAAAGCATGCGTATGTCCGGATCGGTGTGGACAGATGTCATCGTATCGTTGATCAGTTCTTAGCCTCGGCGAAAACATTTCGAGGGAAATTTACAAACACTCTATGCGCATTTTTTCTCACTTGCAGTCGTGGTTTCGTTTCTCTCAGATGTCAGCCTCTTTTTTTGTTCAAGCTCCAGCTAGAATAGAGTCAGCGTCGATTACGTAGGTTGAGCGTCGGTTACAAACTTTAATTACCTTTCTGCTGAATCGTGTCTCGAGTAGCACCAATATTTCAAGAGCTGCGACTGCCGTTGACGGGCAGTTGATGGAAAATTGTCGGAGGTCGAGTCTGGGCGCGCAAAAGCGAGACGGCGCGCGGTGAAAGGAGAATTTCGGAGGATATTCGCTTGAGCAGGAAATGGAAACACCTGCTCGAGCTCCTGCGAGACTGCGACGGATCTGCAGTGCGTATCCTTCGTCGCCGCGTGAAGCTGCATCGACAACCAACGCGATCGCGTTCCTCATTGTTTACTACGTGGTTGGTACGTTGCCCCGGTCTGGTACAACATTCATCGTTGTCCCGTTTAGTGAGAGTATAGAGCTCATCGAAGCGATGAGTTTGTGTGTTGT
>JAPYYZ010017013.1:0-15209 GCA_030522705.1 Eretmocerus eremicus | reverse complement strand
TGCGATTCCGATCATGCCAACTTTTCAACCAGCACGATACTATAAATAGACCATTAATACATTGGATGATTGTGGAACCCTGAACCCAATTCAATTGTCTAGATCCCATGAGTCGATTCGTGCATCTATCAGAGAAACTCAGAGTAAATGGGCAGTGCTAGGGCAGTAATGATTCCTCCTTCTCTTCTACCCTGAACAATTCTTCAAAGGACTTGTACAAATTGTGTTGATTTAATATAAAGTTAACTTACGTACACTTCACACAAAAGGAATGCAAAACAGTTCTCCATTTCAAAGAAAAATTTCTCGTAGCTCACTTCTCACGGAATCGAATCTGTCTTCACGGTAGAATAACCAGGCCACGAGTAAAGCTATACAACCCTCGCAATTTTTTCAAAGTTAAACAAGAGTGTACTGATAGCTGGAGAAGCTCCGGTGACCTACGTAACTCTATTTGCGATGCAAAAAGAAGCTCTCCGAGACAGGGGAAGCTTGTTCTACGTCTGGAGAGTTACCTTTGAGAAATACCTTCTTTCACTCGGTCATTAGGACTTGCTGTCTGCTCTGGCTTCTTTTCTGTACCTATCCCCTACCATGGCTTATTCCTCCAGTGCTCCTATACTTGTGCTCGCTTGAGCTGACGGAAATTCAAAATAAATGAGCTTCGAGCTTGTTTGGTTAACTTCAAAAGTGCTCTCAATTACTCTACGGCTCTGCCTGCCTTATTTCTCTTCGCGTGTATATACCTGTGGCTCGCGAATAAGTATGTACGCCGAGGCTGCCGTAATTGTGTTAGGATGTGAGAGCGAGTGCAGCGATGGTAGAATATTTTTAATTCCAGACAGGGTTTGCGAATCATGCGCGCGGAGTGTGCTCTGCCTGTTTGAGTGGAAATCTCTTCTCTGTCGTTTACGATGGATGGCATCTGTGAGTGGTGGCACTTGCGGATTTACCTAGGACTTTTTAGTTTTGACTGCACTGTGTTTCAGACGACATGTATCATTGCACTCCAAAAGTTCTTTGTACAGCATTTGTGGACCCTTGGAAGGTTTTCTGCCCTCTTTTTCTGAAACAGACGCTGGTTTTGCAGCAAGTAATCAAGAGGGCAAGTTTCGAGATTGGTTTTGAGCGTCTTAACGCATTGTTCATTTTCAAAAGTCTGTCTGAAGACTGCCAATGATAGCCCCCCCCCTCCGCTCTATCTGTGTGAAACGGAGTACAATGGTTTTTTTTAGATTTGTTGTCAGAAAATAAGGTACCCAATATTGTTAATTCGGCCTAGTGAACCCTCCGTTTGAAAAACAATTGTGGACTTTTCGATAAAATTATTTTTTGATCATATAGGATGGTTAAATAGATAAGCATGATTTTTGGGACGATATTATATTTGGAAATAGTATTCCTGGCTATACATTGCATTAAGCTCTGAAAGCATTCGTCAAGTGATGGACACGCGCGGATGCTGAGCCACAGACATCGGGATTTCCCATGACTTGCGATTTTCCGCGAGGAACACAAGAAACAAGAGACGTAACTGAAACCTGTTATCCATTCTCTCTCAAGAAATCTGCAGAAGCTTTCCATCAAAATCTAGTATGCGGAGGTTGGAATTGTTCCGAGTGATCGACAAATACCTGCAAGATTAGCAGCTTTTGAGTAATCGCTTAATTCAAGTACAGTGCTTTGTGTTAAATCCATCGTTCATACGATTTTTCTCAAGGATGCTGGAAAAACATACTTTCACAAAGGAATGGGAGTGGTGGAGAAAAGAAACTTGGCAAAAAAAGGAAAATCGACAAAGTATGCACAGGGATATTTGGGTTCATTGAATGACGTGCATAGAAAATTCTCATGGAGAAAAAGCCAAAGGTGCGCTTGGTGACAATACAAAACAGTTAATCAAATATGAAAGCCACTGGGTCAACATGAAAGGTCACCGATATAAAACACTGTGTCGAAGGGCCAATTATCAGTTCCTCGGTATCTCAAGTATACACGACAACCATCTATCATTGAGCACGGCTCGACTACCTCCAACAAATTGCAAACTTGATAGCACTCATGGGCCCTCGACACAGTGCATTCGAAGATCGAAAGATTGTTATCCACTCCACTTTGCAAATATATTCATCGCACAGAGCATGGGATCCATAATTGAAGGAAGAGCTGAACCCATCGCTCGCATATCTCTCTAATTTACATAAATCTTCCGTTTCCGATTTTGCTGCTAGAGATAAGCACGCATCAGCATTTGAAATCCTGCGATAACGATTCCTCAGACGCAAGTCCTCAGCGGTAAATTGTCTGAATGTCGTAAATTGTCAAACTAAAAACTGTCAGGTCTTGAGAGGTTCTTGCAAGGATGTGAAGGTGCAAGAGAAGTACCCTTCTTTCCATGTTTTGTGTGATGTGATGTGCATTACGCTTGAATTGTCGTTTCGAATATCGGAGAAATTACAAGAGCCCCATTAGGCGATGGATTCCGGATGGAAAACTTCTTACCATCTGCGAAGGGACTAAAATAATTCTCATCGTAATACTTCCCAGCTTAATAGTCTAATGACTATTCCTGCATCCCGTTAACCTCATAACGTAAACATCGCACCCAACAATGCGGCAGACGCTGTCCAGGTGCAGCTGAGAATCACCCTCACACTCTGCAGCAACACCCGAGACCAGAAGAAGCGGACAAAACAAGCGTCCAATAAGCGCCACCGCATGCCAGGGCAGTAAAACCTTCCCTCCGAAGCCTTTAAACTCGCCCAAACGGCGTATAGCCATAGAGCCGAGCGTTTTGCAAAACACCGGCTCGTAATTACGTTTATTACACCTCGTCTCGCTCCTCCGTCCAATCAAAATCTCACCTACGCCGCAAAAAGGCGCGCGACTTTCAAAGCCAATGGCGGCTTTCAGTGTTTTCTGCAGCCAGGAGGGAAAAGAGCACACACATATAGAGGACCCTGAAAAAGAGGAGGCGAAATGAGAGATGCCACGCGGTGTATTCTGGCTCCTCGTCAAGTTTAGCGATGGGAGAGCCGAGCGTTTCTTGTGTACGGAGCGAGACGTTTACGCGTGTTGCGAGAAAATTGCGCGCCGAGGAAGTGATGCGGCGGCTCGCTCCGCGAGGGGCCCCGAGAAATTACAAATAGGAGATACGTACAGCGGGAATTGATATGTCGAGCTCGCTCTTCTTTCCTATCCCGGTGCGATGGTAATGAATTTCTCGGCCGTCGCTCAGGAGCTTCTCGGGCGGAAAAGCTGAGATGTAAGAATGTGGGAGGCTCGGCGGAGGTTGTAACCCCGGTGGAGGCACTTCGTGAAATCAGGTCGAGTTTCTGAGGGATAAAGGAGTCGGGCTTGGAGGTTCTTTAAAATATCGTGGGGGAATCTGGTAAGAGAAATGAATCATGTTCTTTTTAAACAAGTAACGCCACTGAGAGATTTAACATTGACATTTTTACGAAACTTGATACATATGCTCACCCTAGGACCAAAAGGCTCGACCTAAATTTTTGTAGACTTTGAATACCTGAGGTGAACGATGTGTGATCAGTGGGGAGATGATTTCCTACTGCGATGTTTACTATATGATCTGTTCCGAATGGAAAAAATCCCCTCTCTCAAGGTGCGGCAGTTCCTTGATCAGATTTTCATTCACTAACTTCGCGCATAAGAATTACTGACGATGGAGAAAATTTAGAATGATCAAGCCAGGAGATCCTAATTCACTCTTCATCGGCTCCGCTTGCTTTGACGAGCATGAGTCTGGCTGGCACTATCCCATACGGTCGTGGAACTTTACAATGAACCTTTGATCAATGGAAAAGTATGGTCTACTCCATTGGGTCTTGCACTTGGAGAAGAAGTTTATTGACAATTAATGATTGACAAAAATTTGCCGCTCACAATCCCAGGTACTCTCTCAATATTACTTTTGTAAATGAGGATAAGAACGGAAAAGGTAACGGAATTTTTCAAATGAAGCTCAAAATGACATGATGTTATATGTTCGACCCCTTTGGGAGAAATTTCCGTTGACCTGGATTCAATCAATTTGGATTTCTCATGTCATCGATAATTTAATGCACTTACTCAACATCTTTCCTCTTTGTACACAATTACGCGTGCATTTGATAACATTTATCTCTGAATTGTGATTCATCCTTTTGAGATATTATTAAAAAATAAAACTATCAGGATATGAACGAGTACGAGTAGCATCAACAAAACCAAATCCACCGGTGACATTCAAAGATTACATCGATTGTTCGCGAGATTCTTATCCAATTCACATATACATTGCGAGAAACAAATTTTAGCGCAATGTATAAGATCACATTTTAAAATCATGACACCATTTGAAAATCTTCCTACTAACAGTGTAAATGTCTACATCTCTCAACAGTTCTTTGGCCCTACACGTAAGATTCAGTTTCATCCAGACAAATATAGGCCGACTGAAACATTTGAAAGGAATCGAAATCAAATCCACTGAATGATTCTCGCGATAACTGATCCCTCAATTTAGTATCAGGGGAAGTTATCAAAAATGAGTTTGTAATGAGGTAAGAGCATCTCTGCAGTCTCCAATCAAGTCATTTGGAAAGTTAAATATCCTTTCGATGCGGTGATTAATAGTCTGAACATAACAGATGTCAGCCGTGGCAGGAAGTGCATGAGTCTTTTTTCCACAATATTCAGTAGCGGGATAACATCAATATCCCATTTTGCAAGTACTGCTCCAGAGATTAGCCCCAATCTCAATGGTATCCCAAATTGCAGTTATCCATTTGACATTGGTGATTCATACATGCTTGGTGCCCAATTACCACGGTAAGAAAAAAATAGCCTCCACAATGCAGCATAGATTGTTGAGCGCTGCAGATTTTTGTAGAATATCTATCACATTGACACAAAATATTCTCCTTTCTTGACGAAAGGGAGGTCTTTTTATTTTCAAGGAGGTACCGGTACAGAGAAGCCACCACCCACTGAACCGACTGAGGACCTCAAAATAATAAGCCGCAAAGAATGGGATGCGGACGACCCAAAGATACCAGCCAAAACTTTGACGATCAAACCCATCGAGTGGGTCGTCGTGAGTCACACGGCTACAGACTCCTGTTTCGAACAGTCCGTATGCACCCTACTCGTACGTAAAATCCAGAGTTTGAACATGGACATCAAGGGCTGGGGAAATGTTGGATACAATTTCCTCGTCGGCGGCGATGGTAACGTCTACGAGGGTCTCGGATGGGAACTCCAAGGAGCCCGAACCAGAGGATTCAACCACAGGAGCCTCGGAATAGCGCTGATAGGAAACTTTCAGGATTCGAAACCGACCGTTACAGTCTGATAGCGCAGAGACAAGTTGCAGCAACCAATAGCCCCGGGCGCAAGGCTTATGAAATGATCAGAGAGTGGCCGCACTGGACGGATCGTCATAGGAATTCAAATTGATGTGTCTTGGAGAAATTCGAGTAATGTCTGGAAATTGGGTGCCATCTCTTTCCGCAACTCACAAGTAGAGGACCAACCTTGTGGATCACGGATTCGGACAAAAATCTGGGAATCATCTTGTTTCGGTGAGAAATGAAGATATCTCAGAGGATTTAGACCAATCGGCCCTCTGTTCAGAGATACAGCCAGGGACATTAGCATTGATAGTATACCTATACGTATGAATTTTTAACACGAGCCTATATGGCCTATGCTAAAGTTCACAGCTGTATCTCTGAACAGAGGGCCGATTGGTCTAAATCCTCTGAGATATCTTCATTTCTCACCGAAACAAGATGATTCCCAGAGTTTTGGCCGAATCCGTGATCCACAAGGTTGGTCCTCTACTTGTCAGTGAGATCTATTGATGGATCTGTGATCCACCTGTCAGTGAGATCTATTGATGGATCTGTGATCCACCTTTGATCCAAGATCTACAAATGAACAGATACAACCATGACTACTGGAATCAGATAGACCTAATACCCAATCATCAATGTCCATCAGAGGCTCAAAAGTATACGAGAGACTTGTGGATAAATTCTACTGGTGGCTCGATGAGTCCTTCTATCTACGTGTAATGCTAGCGCATGTCTCCATTGTACATTATTCAGCATGAGGATGAGTCAAACTGATCAATCACTGATCATTAGTTATGGATTGATATACCGCTGTATAAATCAATGGCAAGGTGCTTGTACATAATACTCATGTATGATACTAGTATCGGTCACAGATAAATCATTGATTCAGAAGAGTGATGTTATTAATGATTCGATGAGTACCATTAATGAATCACTTATTTGACTGTATTAGGCCTAGCGGAAACTTAATGATCAATTAGTCATCGTATCTCAGGTGATGAAATTTCAATGAAAACAAATGGTAAATGAAAAATTCATTAATTTCCAAGAAGAGCATTTAACTTCTGATATTGGTGGTGCAATTTTCGATCCTATGAAATAAGATATCGAAAAAAATGTAGAGATTATTAAAATTTAGATCATACAATCAATCAATCCTGAAGGAATCATGTTGTTTTGTTATTTTTCAACATATAACGTCTCATCATCTTGGCTGAAAAATCATCCTGATATTCACAACCGCATGGGATATAGGCTTATAAATGTTTTCCTGAAATCTGTGAGTTGTGTGGACTACCCATATAATTATTGTACCATATTGATGTAGAAGGCACGGATTCTTGAAACTCTCTGGTATTCTGTCCTTTCAAATCATCTTTTCCGTCAGAGAAATTCAGTTTACATCTTGGAAGAGTGCTCGTGGATTACTGTTGTCACAAGTTCTCCACAAAAATTGAAACTAATGCTTTCAAACTACTTCTTCCTCCAACTTGTGTACAGAGGGGCAAACGCCAAGAGCAACAGCATCATTCATTCAGCACTTGATCAGAAGTGGAATTTCTTTGTGAGTATGCAACTCATAAATTCGCAAGCACGTGAAAGTCTCTTGCAAGTCGTGAAGGGGCACCACGAAAATGTTGTCTGTCATGGAAAATCCAAGTCCCGAGCGTTTTCCTCGCGCACAGCGGGAGGAACGCGTTAAAATGTGTGAAGCCCAGAAGACACATGTCCCACTTCTCACTCCAGGAAAGCAGCGAACATGCTCGCCTCGTCGGGGTCGCCTCAATATTTCAGGTGTGGTGCAAACAAAAAATTGATAGAGACATGCGGCAGTGGCTGCTTAGAGGTACGAAGAGCCGCGAGCCTTACTGATCTGATGTTTGTTTTGATGTTTGATTATGGTCAGGGGATTTTCCAAGAAAGGTCACATTGCATGTATCATCAGATCTATAACTTCAAAGCAGTATATAGTATTCTTAAAAATATTGGCCTCTACTCCATCAAATTGGAACAAACGATAGTTGCTTTGAATGTAAAACTAAACATTGCTCCATTTAAAGTTTGTCCGAAGACTGATTGTCTCTGTCTGTCGCAATAAATCAGAGAAATTATGGTTTTACCGAAACAGTATCGAACCTGACTCTCGGAATTAACGTCAAAGGAATAAGGAGAGACTGCATTTGATATTTGCAACTATCAAATAAGCCCATTGAGTGGATGACAGACCTGTCATTATGATAAACCCATTAAATCCATTCGCAATCAATTCAAACCCATCAACCAATCATGCGAGGATGCTGCTTTCAACTCACATCATACATGGAAATAATTAATGCGAAATATGCATCGAGCATCACTGATACGTCAACCTATCGAGTAATCTCATCACTCTAGGTATGTACTATGTATTCAGGGCATCATACAATTCATGCTCACGATTCACAAGATGAATCAGGATTTTTTATGTGCTGATTCGCCAACAATGACTTGTCTAGAATAAAACGATTGTCCTCATTATCAATGCCACTCCTTATGAAAAACAATTTATGTGGGGTTGGGGCATGATCAATCAACTGTCTTGGGGTGGAAAATTCCTCTACGGTCTGAAAATGTGAAGGTCCAGGAAAAAATTTCATTACCGATTCCGCGAAGAAGCTGGCGTCGGATTCTTCAATAAGAAGGGGAAGTGAAATGACCAAGAACTGGCAATAGTGTCCATTTCTCGACCATCACTTGATTACTACACCGAGGATTGGTTATTTCTAATCCATTGACGAATTTTGAGAAAATTCTCATAAAGATCTTAGATACCCCGTCCCCAGCGTTTTAAAATCCACGAGATGTTCTCCCAGAGCTTTTCTAAAAATGTGTACCAGATAACTCTTCACCTTTGCTGTTCTGTGCATTTATAACCAAAATGATACTCTGTATCCTGATTTGGTATTTAATGATGGAAGGTCAGCTGAGAAACTCCAGCAAAACCTCGAACAATTGAGAGATGATTTTTTCGCCTGTTTTGGATTCGTTAAAATGATCCAAAATCTACTAGGAACTTCTATGTCAGTTTGAGGAGTATTGATTGGCAGAGGTTTTTCAAAATCTTCCCACATAGCTCAAAAATGTGTAAAGAATTCACGCGTTTCAACATTAAAGATTTTATTGACCATTCAGAATTCTTTGAAAATTTGGAGGAAAGTCTGAGTTTCTGAAGAAACTCTAAATTTATTCGGAAATTTTTTTTGACGATTCCCTGAAAACTTCTGGGAAAAAACATTTCCGAATAATACTTGGAGTTCCCCATAACTTTCGGCTTATTATCGTCGCTGAAGTACTTTTGATTGATACTGATAATATGAAGTGACGATCATCTCAAAGTAGAATTTATCTCAGGGTCACATCGTCAGAAAGGAATGCCATCAACTCAAGCCTTACACCTAATGCAAAATATTTTTTTGTTATCTTGAGTTATAGTGAAAACCGTTTGATGAACTCAGCCATTCCCTGTAACGACACCATCCCACCAAAAATATCGCAAAAAAGATTCATCATAAAAAAATCTGTCTTTTTGCCAAACCATCCAGTACAACAAACACTCGCACATCACAAGTCGCGAGGAAAGTCGAGACTCCCACAAGCTCCGATCGACGCGACGCTCCGCTCATCCAAACTCCCGCGTATAGAATTGCCCAAGATAACAAATCCACTCGGGGCACACACTCCTTCCCCGACTCGTGTTCCGCGTCTATACCTCTCATCTGACGCGAGGGTTTCTCGCATGCATCACCCACACCATCAGACGCCACGCGATCCCTTATATACGAAGGGCAAAGCGCAGAATTTCGCGAAACGCATCCGCAAACGGAACGTGATTGCGATCGACGCACTCGACCCCACCGCACGAGGTGTATAAACCCCGCACATATCAGAGGAAACAAAGGAGGCAAGCTCGAAATCGGACACACCGCAGGTATATACAGCCCTCGTTATCAGACGCACGCAAGTGAGGAAGGGTCGATTCTCGTGGCGGATAAGCTCGCGGAAGTTTCGCGCGTGGGCCGACCTTGGCGAGCGACCCGACGGTTCGAGACGGGATATCGGCGAAGATATCTTGGCGATCGGTTAACCCGATATTCGCACGTATGAATCGGAGAGCGACGTGACCGGGACTCGGACGGTTTCGAGATCTGGCGGATCTCTGTGGTATATCGACGAGGTACCTCAACTGTGCTCTGGAGTCTACTTCCTCGTTCAGAGTTGTTTCATTGAGCTCATCATGAGCTCCATAGGTTGCATCCTGGCGTTTTTGATGATTTTACAGCTCCGATTTGATCGTGTCGAGATCATTGCAACTCATCAATTCACTGCAATTTGGATGAAGGACACATTTATATTGGCGAAATGAAAATAGAGTAGATTGATACATTTACGCCACTACGTTGCTTGATGCGTGGTTGCAATTTCGCACACGAAGCCCTCTTGAGTTTCCCATGAGATCATCTGTAATGAACCAACTTTATGCTAATCTTAACGATTGCAAATCGAATTGTTTCAATCACCGGCTCATTTTGACAGACTTGCTCCGGCATTGAGGCTCAAGCTGGGCCTGACGATGTCAACCACGATGAGCCGAAAAGTTATGCAGACTGCGCATTCAACGTTATTGCAATGTAATCGACAAATGCTCGTCATATTTTCAAGAAAACCTAGAACGCGAGACCCAAAAGTGTGTCGGGTGAAAAAAGTGACTCATACACAGGAGTTCTTTCTAAGTCCCACTGACCGTTCCCTACAGATCAACCTGAGGTACGTGCGCTGGACAAGAATTTGAGGTTAGGTCGGTACATCGGGGTTGCCGTGGTGCTGTTTTGTCAATTCATATCTGACCACATCCGAAGATGTTCGTGATCATTACTGAAAGTCGCGGCGAGATTGCGTTTTCGTAATTTCTCCAGTTTTGCTTCCTGTCTCCTTCTGATCGAATCTCAGGGAGATTTCAGAATTTGCCACAGTGTATAGTTCCGAAAACACACTGGATTTCAAAGAATCACAGTAGAACGGGTAGAGCGCAGTAGAAAACCAGGACTCGTGATACATCGAAACTATACTATTTTACTGATATTAAGTTTCATGATTTCGAAAGATTTTACAATGGGGAGAAAATAGGATCCAGTCAAATTGAATGTCTTCTCGAATTGGCTCTGCTCCGATCTCTCGTACACATCTCACTGGATTGTCTTCTGAACAGACTTTCATCGACCCCATCACTTTGGTTTCCGACTTCGACGAATTCCATCACGCCCACACACGCACAAATATTATCCATGCAACGCCCAGTTAGAGAATTTTGATTAATTTGACAATACAGGGCGCATCTAGCATCGGGAACGAAACCTTCGTCGGGCACGAAGCAATGGGTCGAGTGGAAATCATCTGAATCACAAAATAAATGTTGAGCATCGATTGAAACAATCTCTCATCGACTATTATTGATTCTCTCAATGCTAACTTCACGAATCGAGGATGGAATAGAGAAATCTTGCGCGATTGCAAACCATCTCTTCTACAACATTTCAGAATGGCTCAACCAAGTTGATTGATAGGTTTCGTAGATTTTTATGGTTCACTTCCCCTTATGAAAATTGTTCAAGAATCATGTTCACTGGAGATGACAATCAAGAAATACCTTCTGAAAGTATGGATGGACTTCTACTACTTGGAGAGCTGGAATCGTCATTATCGGAGGCAGAATCAGGATCATGGTCTGAATCGTCCGTCGAATCATACTGTGCGGGAGGACTTGAATGAGTCTCTTTGGATTTAAATCTCTTGTGAGGGATGTCTGGAACTTTAGCGGGTTGAAATTTTTAGATTTTCATCATGGCATTTATTGGTTTAATTCTTCGGGTTCTTGAAAAGTGTCAGTGAGAGATGTCGATAGGAATCGAATCATCCGAATTTCTTATCATTCGTGACATCTGGCACTTGATCTCAGTGAGACGATTGCATGCATTCTCAAATGAAGTAATTTGAATCTGAAAGTTTTCCTGTGAGAGTCAAGGCTAACTGCAGAAAAAATAGTCCTTGGTATAGTCTGAATGAAGTGAAAGTACTCTTGAGGAGGGGTGTAGAGTTCTTCCCCTTTTGAGTATTTGATGAGAATCTTTGCGATATATTACAAGATATGTATCTAAATCAAAGTTCTTCTCAAAGTTTTTACGAGAGTGCAACCAACGAAATATTCAGTTTATCACAAAAGTAGCGAGGACAAGAAGGAAATGAAATTGGAATGAGATCGAGATATTGCTCATCCTGGTATCACTGGCAAATGGATTGGAATGAGCTCTCCACAGTACATAACTGGATTCCGATGGAGTTGATAATTCGAAGAATACTACTTTTATGAAATTTCGAGCTAAACTCTGTTTCAAAATGATCATGATGCTCGGAAAATTGAGTCTTACATTGTAAAATTATTCGTTCGAGTAAATAAAGCTGTATAATTGGATTAATTCAATCGTCACATTACAAACAAATTCAAGTGCTCATCTCTGACGAATTCGGCAACTGACAGAATGACTCTGTCTCTTTAGGATTGATCAAATTCTCACTCTGATAGCAAATGGGTGGATTCTATTGTATAGAACCACACACTCTAAATCTCATTCACACAAATTCATGTAAAATTCTACCCAAATTTGTGTGAAACGGTTCAATCATCCCTTTGTTTGGAGTTTCGCACAGATAATGTTTCATAGCTTCGATACAGCAGACGACTGTTTGAAGCTCTCTAACATCTTCCATAGGTTGAGTGAAAGCTTTCAAACAACGACAACCGCTCATAACCTCATCCCGTATTCAGATATTCTACATATATTGAAAGATGAACAGCTGGATTTTGTCCTAAATTCCAACAATGATACTCCATATCTACTTACAGTATTTAACACTGTGCGGACATGAAAAAGTTTTGCTTCCGGTCTCCATGGATCTTTCGAACTCCACGTTTTCGGCAAACGTGAGTGACGCTATTGAGAAGTCAAGCATGAAATTTTATTTGATAATGTACTCATTTTGTTGAATCACCCCCACTGTGGTCAATTCCTCAAAATAAACACCTGTCAACAAAACCAAGCATGTAGAGAACCAAGCAGTTTTGATCTTCTGTTACTTTTTACCTGGAAAGTACTCATTTTCTCACAAATTTATTGCAAAATGAGTGTGGGTACAAGATCCAACGTTTGAAAACAATGAATTAAGGTTCATTTGCTGTTGTTTATATGTAATTGTTCAAGGAATATCTCCCCGTAAATTGAAGAAATCTCAAATAATAAAATATAAACTAGGACACCACCCGAACGTAACTGTTCTGCAGTGGATGGTATTTATGTCACTTCATAACAAACTAATTTACTTATGAATTGTGGATATTCAGCGGAAAAATTGCATTTGCTTCTTCTCAATGCAGTGCCTCAAGAAGGAATAGTTCAACGTGCTGAATTTGTCAAAGAGTAGTATATCACATTGATTATTTCAAAATGTTTCATCACTCGTGGAAATATTCACCTTATACATGCATTGATATTCATCAATTTCTGAGCTTTATCCTTGTACCCAATGCATGGAATAATCTCATTATTCCGTCAAGCAGGAGAAGCAAATCTCTACTCAAAAGACATAGTCTCTTCCAGTAAGCTACATGAGACCTAAACTGAGACTTCTTGTGAGCGTGTTACACTTTATTACGAGAATCATCAAAGTCGCCCAACGTCAAAACTTCTCTTTACGAGTAGTACGAAGTCTTGCCTGTACTGCATCCTTACCTCCATGACTACTCAATTCTCCGGAGTCATTGTCAGATTCGCTCGGAGGGTCATCCTCAAGATTATTCGAAAGACTGTCATCCCTTGCTTTTAATTCCTTGCATGGTGGCTCTGGAACTGTTCATGAAGATACTTCCGTTATCTATTCAGAATTTTCCGTATATTTTAGATGAGAGAGAGAGAGAGAGAGAGAGAGAGAGAGAGAGAGAGAGGGAGAGAGAGAAGGTTTTTTTGACACATTTTCGTGCTCGTGTCCTATCATGATTTGCTTATATGTTTGAGAGCCATTACGCACCTGAAGCAGTTTTCTCCAATGCCATACCAAGGAGTACCAGGCTTAGTGATAATGAGACAGAAGAATACATCTTATGAATCTGATTATTAGTTGAGAACTCCGTTCACAGTACTCAAGACGACTGGATTGTGCGACTCGAAGCAGCTCGCTCGAAGCTCGAGTAACTAAGACAAACAATTCATCTAGGTTCATTCAACACATCAGTCGACTATTCAGAATTCCATACGGCTGTCACAAATCAACTTGATATAACGTATCATTCTCGAGTTCAATTTTGGTTCTTGGTAGTTTCTATTAAGCTCAGTAAGTCCTTCACAATGGGATTGAACTATTAACCGTAGGCATTGGATGTTTTGAAGGAATAACTCGACTTTCATGTATTTCCCTCTTCAAAATTTGGAGCGTGTCAACAGGGACCACAAAAGTCATCTTGTGAATTATTCACTACGTTTTGATAATCTTAAATTTAGAATGATACAATACTCGAACTGACGTCAAGAAATTGTCACATTGATTGGGATTGACACGGTGAGAAGGTATGCTTACATCGTTATATTTCTATGGTGCTTGACTTTCATATGTTGGACTGATGTAACATCGGACTCTGTTCTTGGATCTCATATTCTCATCTGTCAATCAGGAACAATTTGACGATAGATAATATTCTTTGGAGAAATAAAGATGCTGGAATTATCGTTATTGACTTAAGCTATCCGAAATTGCTCAGATAACACGGAGATCACTACGATCATTGTAGCTCACATCTTTTCCAACATTTTCTTAGAGTCACACATAAGCTAAGCATTCGATCATTTACGTAATGGTAGAGTCACGATCAAATACGGCCGTATCGCCATATTCTCATCAAGCGGTTGCAGCCGCACGGTGTGAATGCCTTGAGTGTGTACTGGGCTGTGAATAGATCTATGTTGATTGTGCAATGAAACGTTATAAAATAAGAATGACATCATGTTCTTGTTCCAGTTTCATAAACACTATTATCGGTCGTGCTGACTCCGTAGCAACTCTATTGAATAGTATTATTGTTCCTACTCCTGTTTACTTGTGCGTACCGCGTACGAAATTCGTTGGTCAGAAAAATAGGCCGAGGTGGTTTATTGAGCTGAGCTTGTTCACTGAAAATCGTTGCATTTATATAAATTTTGACTCGCCGGATTGTGAGTGATGGCGTATCATAATTTTTTAGATAAAAAGGAAGATAGGAGTTCTATCCCCCAAGTTCACTATCCCCTTTTCGACCGTCTAATTTTCTCATCTCTCCCTCATCCACCGTAGAAGTGGCATATTTTAATAAGACATATTCCTACGCCTATGAATAACCCAGATTTCCAAGTGTTACTAGGATTCATTCCGTATACGAAGGAAAAGTCAGCCGAACAAGAATATGACAAGGCGTTCCTGTTTTTACGCGGTTAATTGGGGCTACGGAAGTGCCGCGGATAAAAAATCCGCGTAAAAAAAAGCATTGTCCTTATGGAAAAAGGTGGATTCCAGTCAAGCCCCAAGAATTTTGTTGAAGTGAGCTAAATTCGATTTTTCAAAAAAAAGTATTCCTTCGAGTTTAATGGATATTTATCAAAATTCAATATGCTTATCCTGTACATTGAATATTAATAAAATACATCTCGAAATTTCACTGTAATTGGATATCAAAAGGTCTGGTCTTGAATCTAAACGATAAGCATATCCTCTAATTTTTCGATGTTACTT
>JAPYYZ010016993.1:0-12758 GCA_030522705.1 Eretmocerus eremicus | reverse complement strand
ACTTCTGGCGCACGGGTGTTCTGAGGCTCTAATTCATCTGCTAGACAGCCTGCAGTCTGCTCAGTGCAGTGAATACCATCTTCTCCGTCTCTCCTCGCTAAAATTCAAAATTGAAGACGATGAGAAAATCAGTGAGACGTTACATGGACGACTCCGGACTAGAGATTGCATTTCGATTATTTGGATGATCGAGTCAGTATTTTCGATACTACTCAGGCTGGTGATTATTTTTTCGGAATAACCCCACTAGTTTCACCACGATGAGTGGTCCATCCAAAAAAATCATCCCGAAAAGTAATTACCAGTATTAGTATGTTCAAAGTACTAACAGCGTTTTTCAAAACTCTGAAATGTAATTATAGCGGCCTGGCCCGGTGCCGTCCATATTAATGTGGTCCTGTCTCCTGCATAAAACAAATCTCAGATACCTATCAGAAGAGTAAGATCATAATAATCAAAATCTCATCTCAAACTGAAGCCGATATACACTATAAAAAAATTTTGGAAAAAACTTCAACCAACTGGTTGATGTTTTTATTTCAACTTCTGGTTGGACACGAAATTCAACCATCTGGTTGAATTTACATTAAACCAGTTTCATAGTCCGAGGGCTACCCCTATCCCGAGAAGTCATCCGAACTAGTATCGGAAAATCCAACCACCTGGTTGAAATTCAACCAGGTGGTTGAATTTTTCATTCGACCAGTTGGTTCACTTCCAACCGACTGGTTGAAATTCAACCACCTGGTTGAATTTTTTTTGCAACCATTGGCGGAATTTTTGGTTGAAATTCAACCAATTTTTTACAGTGTAGATGAAGCAGTGATTGTAAGATATCATAGCATTACAGCTCACAGTTTATAACTAGTCCATACAATTTGCTCTCAAATCGTAGTTTCCAATCTGTTTGAAAAAACCCACACAATTCTCTGACTTTAAAATGGTATATTGCCTCTCATCGTAACTTACTCGGGGAGAACTATTTTGAATCATAGAAATGGACACGAGCACTTACAGAAACATCAGATGCTCTAAAAATGCCAAGTGCTCATCAGGTTTCGGCATTCTCATCTTGGCCTCAAGAGCCCACGAGGAATTCGCCATGGCAATTTCATGTAGAATTTCCCGTGGGATCTCTCGTGGATTCCCCGTGGAATCCTATGGAATAAAGAGTCCAAAATTCCTACGTGCCATTTTTGGACTTTTTCCAAAGAATTCCACGTCGAATCTACGAGGAGTTCCACCTGGAATCTCTCCGGGGATCCCCACGTGGACTCTTCAGATCGGTATGTTGTAACTTTCTGTACTCAAGTATTTTTTACAAAGACGTAACTGAATACTCCGATGATCTTATAAATCGAAAGGGAGTCGTGAAGGAAATGCTCTCTCGATTTTTTGATAACTCACATCGGGGTCATTCTATATTATTCACAACGAAAGCCTATGAACTTTTTTATGGATCAACTAGATAAAAAATTATTGTATTATAGAAAAAGTTATGAGAAATACCTAAGCACTCAGTCAGGTAGAGACCCATCATGAATAATAGAGTGGCTCTTATACTGCTACACGCCATTGGAAAATCGAATGAACCAACTATTTCATGTGTAAGCTGCAACAATCCGCAGACTGTGGTGGAGAAAGTAAATTCACCTTTTATACATTGAGGTCTGAGATTTTTTATACGGAGCAAGACATATACAGCGTCAATAGACCGCAAGCTGTATCTACATTCCTGACCATGAGTGAAGCAACGGATGCGAATACTCCGAAAATTTTGAAATATTGATCAGACCAAGTTTCGTCCGGAATCAATCAATCATATTGACGATAATATCATCCAGGATATCAGAATCAACGGATTAAGCTATCAATTTATGATACCTTTCATTCAACGCTCTTATAATTACATAGAATGGATGATCTATTTATATTCTTACATACGATCAATTTACCACTCCTGTAGAAAATGATTCAAGATTTGAAGGCATATTCTCCTCTGAAATAATTCCAATCTGCTCGTGATGTGGCAGTTTCATCAACTTTCAGCTTAATATGTGAATTAGTGGTCATAATTAACTCCACTGGTCATCTTTGTCACAATGTGAGACTTCATATCCGATAAATGTAGAATGCACTGTTTGATAATTCGTCATATTCCGATTCTTTCACTGGTAAAGATGAAAGATTATGGATATGAGATGACATCAATTCTCTCGGCAAAAAGATCAGTCGCTGTGAATGGCAAATGAAACTGATTTGAATGATCTAATAGAGATTTACAATGCAAGTCAATTTTTCCCTGATATGACCATAACATTATCACACTAGATTCTTATACATGCTCATGTCGCAATACAAGCAATGTATTTCTCGACCCTTCACTATCATACTGGATATTTATATCCAATAGAGATTATTGATCAGTGTCGAAAAGAATAAGAAAGTATAATCCTCAATGGATTTGATAGGATTTTGGAAATGCGAACTATGAGGAATGATAAGGAATTTTATTTATACAAAAGAGAAATTTTTCTCGAGACTATAGAGAAATGAGACTCGCCACGTACTTTCAAACATTCTCTAGAATACTTGCAAATCCAAAAACGGAAATGTATGTCTGCGTGAGGCTTCTAGTAACAAAAAGCTCGAGTTGTAGAAAGCTCATATCCCAATTTTGAAGAAGAGAGACGAATAGCCTGAAGTGATGAGACGATCGAGGCTTCCAGATGCGGCTATGAGTATGGCCGAAATTGCGGCTATCTTCTTTGAGCATCAATGACAATGGAAAGCTGGAGAGTCGAAGGATCAAGCATTTGCATCGTCATTATGTACTTTCGAATTCATCTATTTCTCGGGCCATGACTGATTTGGAATCAAACGTAATCATGCGGAATCGACGTAACATTAATGTAACAATTTGAAGAGCCGATTAGATCTAGAAAAAACGGAATCGAGTGAGCTACTCATGGATGACTATCTACGGAAACCAATATATACCTTGAATGAGTCCATTCCAACATGATTTAAATTTAAGATTTTTGATGTGTTTGATTCATCGAAAATCAGACTGTATCAAAGTCTCTAAACTGGGAATAATGCATCGACCAATTAACATATTGCATTTTTTTGACTCCCTAAAGAAAATTGGGTGAATTGGAGCAAGTTTGGTAAATTAGAGCAAATTTCACTGAATATTGTGCAACTTGAGAAAAAATTCTCATAATTCTTTTCCATCTTGTGCAAATCGTTTTGAAATCGAATAACTTGAGAGAGACTTTCAGTGCGGTCGAGCATTGCGTGACGTCATTTGCATACAGTCGTCGGCTGCTTCTGTATACTGTGACAGTAATCATGGAAGTAAACATATAGTCTGACATTATTTTTTGTAATCATCTCGAAACTTTTGAGTGAAAAAAGTCGTTATCATGGCCAACAAACTAAAAGAAGGTTCGTGAAAGCTGATTCGGGTAATTTTCCCGTAGATACAGTGACTATGTACTACACGCTTTAATAATTGCAACTCTAACAACTAATTTCACACATGTGCGTGTACCAAAAAATTCTGAAAAAATTGCTCACGGTACAAATTGATCTCTTCTATCAGTAGAAATAAGTTTTGAAAAATCATTCAAGATGCCAATTACAAAAAATCATCCCAGTCTATATTTTACTATAGTAGTAGCCGACGGCAATATACAAATCACGTCATGCAAAGCTCAACCACTGAGAATCACTCTCATATTATTCGTTTTTGAAACGATTTGCACAAAATGAAAAAGAATTTTGAAATTTTCTATTCCAGATTGCACAATATTCCGTTAAGTTTGCTCTAAATTGTCAAATGTTTTCTTTAGAGGGTCAAAAATAATGCATGAAGACAATTAGGTAGCCAAAAATTGTCATCAAAATTCATTGGCATTGGTTGATTTGGACCATCGGCAAATGGTACAAAAATCTTCTCACTTCTCGCTAAAAGTACAATTTCGGGCTCGTGGACAATATGTGACATACACGTAGTTTCGGTTTTCGTCCTACTAACACCAACAGGAGTACTTCGAAATGACTCAACGTTAACTAAATCATTCACTGCATGACATTCCCAACGCGTCCTTCCCATAAATGGCGAGAAAAGAGACACTCCCTTCATAATTCGTCGTCTATCTCTGTGGTGTCACGGTCGCAAGCTGCGCAAGCTCCGCGCCACGGCTTCGAACGCGTCGCAAGATCGGGGCCACGGAGCGACGGTAGCAGTACACGCGCGAGTCCCCATCCGATATCGACGAGTTGTATGCCTCTCGAATCTGTCGCGAGCTCGAGTTGTGTTGGGCGCGCGCAAATGGATCGCGCGCGTACCATATACGCGCGCGCTGTGTATACGACGAGCTCGTCGTCGCAAATCGTGGCGCTGCCGATATCCATCCGCGTGCATTATCGGCAGCCAATGGGGCGCGTCTGTGCACGGAAGCGGCGAGATATGATACGGCGATCGGTGCAGAGGGCCCGTATACGCTCGCTCCGGCCCATACATTTGGTGCGCGCTGCCGAGATAAGCTGGGGCAATCTCTCGCGGAGGAGGAGCCTCGCGACGGGCCCGCGAGCGGCCGACGTCCCGACACGGACCGTCGCTCGTGTCGTCGCTGCAGCCGGACCCAACTTTATACTCGCATGCGTACGAGCGACAAGAGGTATAGCGCACGCGTCCCGGAGCTCTGCTGCTTATTTGCATGGAGAGCTTGCGACGCGATATTCCGGATTTTATTTCACTCTCCCGGCCCGCTTTCAACGCAGATAGGGGGAAGCTGCTGCTGCTGCTCGATCTGCCGACGCGGAGTGAGAGAGAGAGGGGGGGGGGGGGGGGGGGGGGGGGGGGGGGGGAGAGAGAGAGAGAGAGAGAGAGAGAGAGAGAGAGAGAGAGAGAGAGAGAGAGAGTGGAGGCGCTCTTTTGCCGCGGGAGAACAGAAGCGGAGGCCCCCAGCATGTTTATTGGCGCACCTCGGGGCCCTAAATCTTGCCCCTGTCCGCGCTCTCTCGCTCTCCTCTTCCTCTTCTCTCCCTCTATCGCAACTCCCCCAATATCCTACCTCCTCCTGCTCCCCCAACCTCCTCTCTACTTTTTGGGCTCTTTCGTTTTTGGGCGCATTCAACTCTCTGTTGATACGTGCCTCAATTTTTCGTGGATTATGGAGGACGCGCTATGTCCCTTTGATTGGACACTGATGAGGCGACTGATTGATCCATTCAGTATGTATCTCGTTGAATAAATTGAACAGTATCGATTTTCAGGTATTCGCATCTTCTTTCGGACCACGTAGGAACAGCTGCTAGCGGGATTCCATGTGGTTTCATATGATCAACCTATGGGATCTCAAGACTTTTTTTCAGCAGGGGGTTCCGACGATTCACCACTTGCAGTCGCTTTGAGAAAGCATACTGCTTATCCATTTTAGCAGCGTACTTGAGTATGTCTGCTAAGCACCGATAGATTCATTGCCATTAGCTATTACTTTTGAAATATCCGACTGGCATACGCAATTGGCATAGATTATCCCAAAATATACATCCAATTGAACGTATGAGCTTTGTTTAAAAAAATGCTTGAAACTATAAGGGTCTTTTCAGACACCAAAATGAAAAGCAAAATGTTTGTGTGCGTTACGCTTGCCATAGAGTCCAATTTACGTACATTTCAGTTTTTGTCATGAGATGTAACATCCCTCACATCCAAAAAACACCGACTATCCTAAAATTGTCCCATCTTTTGTATAGCGAAAGATTTTCAGACTCACTCCTAGCAGCACGGAAATAGTCCCGTGCCGCATAAGCGAATGCTAACAAGTCGGTACACGCGTATAATGAGGATGCGCAATGAGCCGGCTAATTCCAGCAGGTATCGGCTCTTCAAAGGTAATACGGCCGCAAATAAGGACTTGCAGTGGATGTTTGGAAGCCCTAAAGCTCGAGCAGTTGCTGCAATGCCAGATTTATCTCGGAGCCCATACAAACCATTCATATTGCAGGTATGCCGCAGTGGTCGCGAATATACGAGTATTTACTGTTCAAATGCGTATTTCCGATATATCCGAGGACATATCTCTCTTTTGCTTCCACACCGGTGTTTTATCGCTTCTCTCTTCTATTTCTAGGCGTACCTGCAAAACAGCTGCAGCAGTCCAAAGCGCATAAGAACTCACCGGGTTTACGCACCGCCATAGGATCGAGCGTAGGATACACTGACTCCAAATGAGTTCTATACCTGTATGCATGGGATGTTGGAGGGTGCAAGTATAAATTCTGCATGTCTGACTCGTAAGTTTCTCTTTAGGCTCGCGCGGATGCAGCGTTCAAAGGCATATACTTACTTCTTGCAGTATGGCCAAGCAAAAGTCGCGCGGCCATACTGCGACAATATGCAACGCCGAGCATTGCTATTTCAATGACGCGGTCCCTCTCATCTTTGAGCTTGCCTATTTTTTTTTTAAATTCCCGTCTGCTGTTTGAGGATAGCTGTCCTTGACTACGCAAACATGATTGTGTGACTGTGAGTTTTTGAGTTGAAAATGGGCATTTAAGTAGAACTACGGTAGTTATACCCCAATTCGCCAATCTGCGCATTTTTTCCTAGTAATTCCCGAACCGATACACACATTCAAAATTTTCACCATATTAGAGCTAGTCCTGAACCTCATTTCAAAACCCATAGAATTTCGCCTGGAGATGGCATGCTCTATAATCACTTCATCAATGGGGTTTGAGATGAATCGAAAATGGGAGAAAAGAGACCTGGGTCATGAGTGCTAGACCTATAATACCTTCATAATAAAGCAACTTTGTTACACCTTTCATACTTTTTACCTCATTTTGATCGTAAATCCTGCATGCTATTTTAAATCCTACAATTTCAGATCTTGATTGACGGCTGTTAAAACAATCTGATGCTTCTAACCGAATTTAAGAGCGTTCAAAAAAGTGTAACAATGTTACGACGCGACGTTGTATCTCCGAGGCTCGCTTCGATCGAATTCGAATATTTCGGAAAAATTGGGTATGAATAATCAAAAAGATGATAGAGATTTTTTCGGTAGCAGAGAACATGGTTAACGCATAAATCAAATGACGAAAATTGCTTTTATAGAGTCGTGCGATCATTTGCCTCACAAGACGCTGCTCTGCAAATCTCTTTCTCAAAGTGTAACAAAGTTGCTTCATTTGAAGGTGCGTCCAGTTATGGCGATTCGACAAGATAGCGCAATTCCTCACATCTTAAAAATCAAATATCGCCTTCGGGGGTCGAATTTAAATATGACCTTGAATACGATTTTTGATGAGGGTTCATATGTTGACGTATAAATTGTTGAATTCCTTTTGAGTGAATAAACATGTTTTTTTAGAGTGCTTCAATAAAATAAACGAGGGGCGCATAAAATCGCGTATAACCTAATGCGGTACTTCATTTCTCAACCAAGCGATCGGTTCAAAATTGGATTCTCAAATTTCAGTGTTGATTGCGAGTGAAAGTGTTGGGATGATGAGTCAAATGAGTTCATAGGTACCGTGAGATTGGCTGAGCCAAATTTTTTCGGCGCAGGTTTCACTGAGCTTAAAAAGTGCCAAATAATTTGGATCAATCATCTTCGAAGCCGATTTTTTAAAGGTTGCAAGAGCAAAAGTGGCTTAAAGTTGTTCAAATTACTTTGTTTCACATATTCCAACACAGTATGAGCATATACAAAATGTACGGCGAGGCCTGTGAGCTTCGAGATTACAGGGGTGGAAATATTGGGCACATCTACCTTATTTGAGAGTTGATACGAGAAATGTATCAGTCGCGGAATGGAGTGAGATAAGAACGTGTAATATGCTCGAATGTGTGCTTGCGAGTGATGCTTCAAACCCTCTTGATATGTCCTTTTTGTTATTCTCCCCAATTGTGAATGCGACACATTCACTTTTCTAGAGATCCAAGAATCAACAAACGTTTTTGAAATCATACAAGAGCTGTAGAGCTGACGGGAGCTCTTGTAGAAGAGCTCCTATCAGTTATTGAATTTTGCGCTGAACCAAAAATGAGATTTTGGAAATCATTAGGCCAAAAATAAAGATTGTTTTGGTTTGTTGGTGTGAAATCTTTTTGAAACGTGTAAGAATGTGATGATACCTTCAGCCTTAGTAGAACTCGTGAATTTCTATCAAAGAAAAGAGAAATGCTCAAATATTGATACGAAAGTAATTGAATTGGATCACAAAAGTTGGAGTCGATTGAGACGCCGAAGGTGAAAACCTTTCTTTCCATGAATTTAGAACTAACACATCCCCGCAGTCACGTATTATTGTGACTTTCAGGTATTTCCAATGTTTGGAGGAATATTTTGTCTCCGTCGTTTCAGATGAATTGTAAAGTCGTATTTATACGTTGACTATGAATCGGAGGTGTATGCTTTGATCATTGGATAATGCAGATCTCAGGGATATTTTTTTCATCTCTGAGTCTGAAATCCCAACCAAATTATATCCAAAACGACTCGAGAACCAAAATGACGAAATCAAAATGATTTTGGTCCTGGAATGGCTCTCACGATTATGAATTCTCAAGGGACTTTTCATTCCAGAGTGTTCCAATTGACCTTCAAAATCTTGTGCAGCCTTGGAAAAATTTTCAAGCTATGATTTTCATGTAGAATCAACCGGTTTCAAAGCTCGGGTCCCGAATTAGTTCTGAATGTCACATCGGCAAACCACCAACGATCGGTATCAACGGGAACACCACGCATGTCCAAATTTGCTTCTGTACATACTAACGCGACTTCTTTCATTCTTCGAGAAATTTGTCCCAGTTTGGAATCATTGGGATGGTGTAGATATGACGGTCGCATTTGTCACGATAGCCTCAAGATCGAGCTCAAGACAGTACTCGCATGTTACTCATGGCGAAAATGCTGAATCTGTAATCGAGAAGTTTCTCACAACGTCTATGGCCGGGCTGATCTCACGCATTCTCTTGAAAATATTTTCACGTGGTAGCCCACGACGTTTCCCCCAATCGATCGTCTTTCGATGCTCCGCGGCGCGGCGAGAGCTTTGGACTCTAAAAATACCGAGCTTGCGCTACCAGCTGGTCACATTAGGCGTGCGCGGCTCGAGCCTCTGTGCCAGCTTTCAGTCAGTCAGTCAGCCTTAAGAGGTGCAACGACGCTGAGCTAGAAGCCCCTCCTTCATTATTCAATTGATTCCACAGTTTGTTTACTCGCGTGGTCGCGATTGTGTTCTACATTGAGCTTAGTTCGCGGTGAGTGCAAGTGCTCATTACTCAAAAACAGTGTTTTCACAATCGGCTTCGGAGTGGAAATAAAAGTTGGAGTGATGCTATTCCGTGCGAAAGGAATTCGTTTTGGATCCCTCGAGTATGGATTGATGACGAACATAAAAATATCGTGAAACAAAGTTACCAAGCACGTGGAAGGATCCACGTACAGTAGGTCACTAGAGGTGCAATAAATTCCAAAGTAGGATCGACTTCATCACGGCGTCTCAAACTTGCAATCTGTTGTGTTCGAACTCTTAACAGAGTTTAATCCCAACTCTTGATTGTGGAAGAACTCTCTCGCAACGAGACGACAAACTATTTTTTGGTAAATCGTGCTAGGTACGTTTGCATGATTCGCCATCACGAATATTTCTAGATTTGAAAAAGCTTTCCCTGAAGCCAGTCATCAGCTCCATTAAACTTCTCCAGACGCGAATGTTTTCTCGAGTTTCTTCAACGTTTTCAGCCAATTCTGAATCTTCGATTGCATTAAATATCCAACTCCTCATCTCATTTTACTAATGGAACATTATTAACATCTTACATAATTTGGTATCAGTTATTCACATGTTGCAAAATGTGGAGAGAATATCTGATAGCGACGACAATATTGTGGCAGAGTACTCTGAGCTTGGACAGTATCCCCAAGGCTGTTATCGGTAAGCTTACACCTTCCTTCTATCCGTGTGTTTTACGTGAATTATGGCTAAGAAATTCGTCAATGAAGATGGAAGCTCGAGACAAGAGAAGAGTACAGCCCATCATTACTTTAATGTGATGCATCATGTGGGGAGAATTTGCATTTCATTATAAGTGTGAAAGATGCAGTATTTCGTCAAAAATGTTTATATTCTCTGAAGAAAATTTTTGCCAGATTCCAACATTATACGATTAACAAGATAAAATTGATCTAACCTCTGCTTAATCATGTGGAGGCTCATGAGATGTTAGATGTTCCCTGAAAAATGCTTAGTCTTGTTCATTAGTATGTTCATGGACATTGATCAAACAAATTTCCCATTTCAATCCATTACTTACTTTAATATGAGTACCTTACACCGTTTGATTCGATCATTTTTATTCTTCTGTAATATGCTTATAAAGGAAACAAAGTTTCATCAGTGGTACAAAGTGTTTGAATTCGAACCAATTATTTTTTGATCAATATCACAGACATAATCATTCATATATCTATTGCTCGCGCAAATTACAAATCATATAAGATGTTGGAGATAACTTGATGAAATATTGAATGGTTTATAATCAGATGAAAAACATTGGTTCGGGTAAAAAAGGCCAGTTTCACCTGAGGCGTTGACTTCGCGGTTCTTACGCAGAGGGCACCGAGATCAGCTTATAACAATGTTCTGTTCTAATTTCCATCCAATGTGTTGAGTTGTCAAGATCCTATCAATATTGGGAAAAATTCGATATAAGCTACCCTGCCGTAGTAATTTGAGTCTCGAAGAATGGTGTGAATTATTCATGTTATCCAAAGGCAGAATCGAAGGGCGTATTTTGGGGTCTCAGCTCGGGAGCAGTCCGAAGATCTTGGGCGCGAACAGCTCAGACTGCTCCTGAGTGTACAATGTGGGAAATCGGCACACTGCCTGTCAAGGTTTCGCACAAAAACCACTTTAGCGTAAGATTGCAATGACTCAGCTACCTACCAATGAACCCAATCACAAATCTTAGGTCCCTTTGTAGGACCATGAATGAACTATCTAAATCCGTTCAAGTGACTTGTCATTCGTTTGAAGTGAATACTGTACTACTTGACGTTCGTGCGGTGCAGTATTCACTCGAAACGAGTGAAAATCCACCTCAAACGAGTGAATTGCACTCGGAATCACTCGAACAGATTTAGAGGTAAAGAGACGAACATTTCAAAAACGTTAAATTAATTCAATCGTCCGGTGAATGTATTTTGCAGAGTGACAACCATCTCATTCATTACAAGTATATATGTTGAAGCACAGGCGTCCCTCGTTTAACGTGGTTTTGGAAATGCCACCTTTTCCTTGTTATACGCGGATCGAGACTTGGTTAAGGCGGTTTTGAGAATGAAATTTTCGAGCCATCAATTCGAATGACCACAAAAAAGTCTTTGAACTCACCGTCTGACTTTTAATGGATGCTTTATTCATTCCTCCTAATTTCCAATAGACTCGTTGGTTAATTACTCGAATACTTTCCGATTTCTTCCAAACTAGTTGGACAATTCATATTAAATCTGACAGGTATGTTTGCCCTCACGAAGACGAATCCTAAGAAATTCTACGTTCTAATGCTCTCTCAGGTAAACGAATCGAGATTGTATTGATAGTGACGAACTATTGATCCCATCATAAAATCAAAGCCGAAGTTCATGTTCATCCTGAGATTTTCTACCTTATTCGAAAAAAAACATGAGATGTATACATACGTATTTGATTCTTCAAGATGCTTAAGCAGTCTTGAGTGATGGATTTTTTGAGAACAAAGCAACGTACTTGAGTGATGGATTTTTTGAGAACAAAGCAACGTAGTGGATGATATGTACAAATTTACAATTAGTTTGTGATCGAAAGTAAGTATCACATAAAACATTATGTGAAGATAAAATGTCGAATCTCGGTTAGTGAGTCATGAGTCTTGGATCGCATCCCCATTTTTCCAAAAGAGTCATGCTTTGTTCAGCGTGGGTTTGGTATACACGGTAAACTCCCAGATGGTAATCCCCGCGTTGAACAAGGGAATCCTATAACTATGTCTATGATGGGCCGAATTGTAGAAACACTTTCTCTGACAAGTTCCAATTAGTCATATCGTGAAATTATCCAATCTTATCTACTTGTAACTGAATAAGGATCGATCAGACACCGATTGGGATGTCTGTTGCAGGTGGATTCTACGGTGACGATGTTCTGATGCGTAAAGCTTTTTCTCTAGCAGTCCGCACAATGAACGAGTGTACCTACGATCATGAATTCTGTCAACAGCTGAGTCCTTGCCCCGATGACGTCGACTGCAATCTATTTCACAGAGTTCAATTCGCAGCTTTGTTGATGCGAAACGACCGAGACCTGATCACCTCGTTCAAAAAAGTTATTTTTATAACCAAAGAATGAACATGATTTTTTGACTCTACTCATTGGCCATCCTTATATTTTGTTTGTTTTCTTAATCACCATTTTAGTCATACATATCTTTATTTCTACTATTTCTGCACTTATGAATGAGCTCAACTCATCATCATCTCCAAAGGATTTGCAACTCATTCCTCCCCCTCCTCCGAACCTGACGAAAGTTTTCGAGCAACCTAAAAAGTATTCACGATGACCTGGGTCCTGCTGTACTTTGTGACACATACTTCGTCTCTAATCATGCTATGAATTTTCGAAAGTATCCAATGTAGAAATAATTGAGTTTAGCCGAATTTGAGGTGAAACTTCTTTGGCCCAAGTTGAACCCA
>JAPYYZ010016987.1:0-13263 GCA_030522705.1 Eretmocerus eremicus | reverse complement strand
TCCCACGGGTCATATATCACAGGTCCCACGCTATATCATTGCGTCCCACGCTGATCCCACGAGGTCCTATACCATACGAGCAGGTCCCACGCGGGATCCTACGCTCATCTTTTTCTGCAGGGAATTTATTCCAATTTCTTCACACCGTAAGTTGGTTTTCGAGTTCCTCCCCTGGTCAACTTATCACATTCATTGAAGAACGGAGGATACAGTTTCTTAATTTTAGAGTAAGTATGGACGTCTGCGCTTGATGTCAAGCTTCACGCAGTTCGTCACAATTTCGTGTTTGAATCGATAACATCCACACTTTTTCTATCGTAGAATCATAGACATTCTACAGACAAATTTCAGGAAATATCAAAATATTCCAATGATAATGCTAATTGAATCAACTTCTGTAATTCCTCCGTGAATCAACCCTTACATGATTTTTCATACACGCCTTCCTCGTCTCACCACAAGTTCCATCACCCATCTCATGAGAATTGCGTTGTTTCGACTTCTCTGTATTCCAATGTATCCAAACGGTGGTCACCAAAAATAGGTACAATCACATTCCCTCAATCATTCTCGAGCATGGACTACACTGAATAGTTTCATTGTTTTTCAACACTTGAGTAGAATCAACTCAGAGAAGCAAAACTGCTCTCAAGTAGGCTCTAAAAAAATCCCACACCAAATTGTACAGGATGGATCACTTCAATTCATCTGACCATATAGAACAATGGCACTCCGCAGTGATTTTCACCTTGGCAGCGTGTCTAATCTAATCACAAAAGGAACACATCGGAGTCAGGATCCCACTCTACTTCATTCCACCTTCCTTGGATATCCGGATTCAAAATTCCAATCATGGGAACTAAACCTGGGCAACGCACCCGTATTAGTAACAAGACATCAACGCACCCCTTGTATTAATTTAGCTCCATTCTCCAGCATTCGGACGGCCATTCCACCCGCTAATTTTCGATATACCTCGAGCATCAAGTATTTGGGAGTGACTATTGTTTGATCTAGATGATCAATCGTACTCTCAAAAGTCAACGACAAGTACATCCTCACATTGTTTGAACTTCTCTATTTAGAGTCTAGATCGTTCATTCCAACTATCGTTCGATTCCGCAGCTGATTTCGCAAGGCTCCAGTGAAACAACATTCTCCCTTTAGTCATTCCATGCAATTAAAATGAGCTTGATTACCCACTTCATAGAGCCGCTCCATTTTGGATGTTGAATGCCGAATTCATAACACACCTTTGATTTCAACCTCTGCTTCTGTCCACACCTTTTTTTCTTCTTCAGATTCCAACTATATCATTTTCAAATATCCTTTAGTTAAAAGAGACCCACACTCTTGTTGAGTTCAAATTCTGGAAATATCCCAATTCAATTACCATAATAAATTTAGCTCCAGCTTGAATCGGGAAAAATTCTTCTTAGATCTTCCATCATATCCTGAGAATGAATATAATAGTTGCTCGAGTATTACGGACCTTACCGCAAGTCTCGTTGAACAAGAGCAAACGGACTCAAATATTCAAGAGAAGGATTTCAATGCATTGCATGCTCATCAAGTCCTTGAATTCAACTTTCAATCATTTCGGGAGAATATTGTCACTCCTTGAGCGCAAATGTTTCCATTTGATGCTATTGTAATCCAATCTCACACCTTCACGCCCTGGACACCCACTCCCTTTGTTCTCGAAATCTATCAGCCCTCCTGAGAGAGTGTTTCTGATATTCTTCAGGTTGATATAATAAAATTCATTGCACGACATACTTGAACCGAACCTCGTTCCAAGATTCTGTCGGCAATCTATACATCGGAGAAAATGAGCCACACATTATGAATTCAAATGAATTCGATTTCAAATTCAAACGTTACACTCTGTCTTGCTAATCACAAGATAAACTCAACGTCCGTCGAATATTCTCACCCATGGGTTTGTTTGGTCTACAGAGCTTATGTTCTTGTCTGCCTGGTTTTACTTGGTCCTTTAGACACCATATAAATCTAGGGAGTTTCAGAGGGAATTCCACCCGTGTTCTGAAGTTACGGAAGATACTTCTCCTCCTTCAAATATGCTAAGTTTCAGCAGTTGCACTTTCTCGCTGGTAGTTGTACTACACCCATGGTTTTCACCTATATTCTTCACCGAATGATCATGACTCCGTCAGAGATGGAGTTTATTTTAGAACCCTTTTGAGATTTGGCGTTCTACTCATCGAACAACTATGTCGCACGAGTGATATGATAGTTAGTTTTGAATAACACCCTGTTCTTCATATGAATTTTTGATACAAATTATTTTCCAGTGCAGTGCCTATCATGAGGCAGTTGGCCTTGAAATAATCCGCGCCATGAAATATCACACTCTGGGTATCCGATATAGCACATTCTAGGCACTCATAATTAGTCGAGTGAACTCATCCTCGAATTATGCTATCATGTCCTCAATCTCAACACCCATTCCTTTATTATACATAAATTCTACAAGAAGCCTCTAACAGAGGTGCTCTATTCGTTCCACGAATCTCTCCTCAATTGTATTGTATGATTATGACACCACTTTGTTACGGAGCTCTTGAATTGCCAAACAAATCTTCTCGCCTTTGATCTTAGAATCATACAATCGCACCATAATATCACAATATTCAAGAGAGAAGAGGAGTCACTTGAAATTTCTGAATTTTCCGAAAATCTGTTTCGATTTCACAAGAAAATCCTTGCATATACGTACGAAGAAGTCAACAAGTCTGAGCGACATCCTTTAGAAATTTATTCAAATCCTCGGGATCCACACCATTTGAGCAATCTTCACAGATTGTCAACGAAAAAACATTCGTAAGCGAATCCATTGAAGAAGGACACGCAAAATTACTACGAGCCGATGACACAATTTTCACTCTTTGTTCACATATTATTGTCGAATGCTCTAAATCACTCGTGTTTTACGAACAATAACATTTTGTATCAAATTGCTTTGTCATCTGTTTCAGGGAAGTGTCGTGTTAGAAATCACCCGTCATTACAATTGAAATCTCCCAATTGGCTAATCAGATGAACAAGAAGATGCATCATTCACAGAGCCTAGTTCAGGAGTTTCCTCCTTGAGACATTTGAGCTCGTCATTCAAATGAACACTCTTCTACGATTCTCTATCAATTCTTCATCTGCCTTCCTATTCCTTTATCGCTCATCGTGAACAGTCGGTTGGAATTTCATAGCATACAGTCAAGTTATCTATCTTGAGTCAGAATTTCCGAAGTAAAGCCTCCGAATCATAATTACGACAAATCGCAAGTACTTGCCATTTGTTGCAAGGTATATCTCGTTCAATTATACAGCTATACAATGAAAGGAATACACAACATGTGAGAACGGTTTCTGACGTATTTTGGCCGCCTGAATCCGAATCTGGAACCTGTTTTGCTCCATCACGTTCAGTTTTCCCAGGAATCCAGCGTCCAGCTTTCTCGCATTTCTGACCTTTTTTTCTCAAAAATTGATATTTCAAGATCCATCATATATATCTCAATGAACCTTTTTTTAATTGAAAGCTACATTGTTATTCAATGACTGAATGGAAGGGCAAGTCGCGATATTGTCTATTGAGGAAGTAATTAATAAAATAATGTTGAATTTCTCTGATTTTCGAGTGGAAATTTCAAGAATTCTTCATGATCTCAAATTTTACTCAATCTCATATCCAAGCATGCCAAACGATCAGAAATGACCGTACCTTTGAGATGAAGAAACGAATGTCGAGTGAGTGACGCGCTGACTTGCGCGCACAAGACGTGAAACTTCCTCTGCACCTGTCCGTTTTGTCATACTCATCCTCCACCGCTTGATACGTAGAAAAGATCAACTTTGTCAGAGTGACCTTTACGCCCTTCTTACCATAGTATAATAGGCAATGTTGAAATCCTCTATCCGTTTCAAAGTACCGCTCATTTTCTTCAAACGGATAGAGGATTCAACATTGCCGATCACACTATGGTAAGAAGGGCGTAAAGGTCACTCTGACAAAGTTAATCTTTTCTACGTATCAAGTGGTGGAGGATGAGTATGACAAAACGGACAGGTGCAGAGAAAGTTTCACGTCTTGTGCGCGCAAGTCAGCGCGTCACTCACTCGACATTCGTTTTGACATTCCTCAAGAACTATACAAGATAGCTCAAGGAACTTCTCTTCATCTCAAAGGTACGGTCATTTCTGATCGTTTGGGATGCTTGGATATGAGATTGAGTGAAATTTGAGATCATGAAAAATTTCTGAAATTTCCACTTGAAAATCAGAGAAATTCAACATCATTTCATTAATAACTTCCTCAATAGACAATATCGCGACTTGCCCTTCCATTCAGTCATTGAATAACGATGTAGCTCTCAATTGAAAAAAGGTTCATTGAGATATATATGATGGATCTTGAAATATCAATTTCTGAGAAAAAAAGGTCAGAAATGTGAAAAAGCTGGACGCTGGATTTCTGGGAAAACTGGACGTGATGGAGCAGAACGGGCTCCAGTTTTGGGTTCAAAAGGCGAAAATACGTCAGAAACCGTTTCTACATGTTGTGTATTTTTCCAAAAGTTTAAATTTGTATAGCTGTGTTATCTGGACTCCTAGAGGATCCATGAGGAATTCGAACTTTTTCGGTCCACTTGGGAATTCCATTGTTATTCATATATTCACACCTTATGATAAGATAAGAGCTGAGCGTCTCATATAGATGACATTGCTCACAGTGAGTTCCTGTTACATGTTTTCTCATTCAGATGGTGCAGACTCCGAGCAGCTCTCACGACCTTAATGTCTAACAGATTCTCTCGAATCTAAAGTTCTGTTATTAGCAGATCGATTAATGATCGACTGTCAGTGTAAACTTCAAGTTGCATACCACATATTTCACACCCAAGTTTTAATCTTCACCCACTCATGCATCTCACCCTTACAGATTCCACCCTTTCAATACACAGGCATCACTTGGGAAGTGGCCATCTAACAAGTTGAACTCGTATCAGGCCTTTACGAGTACAGATTCCACGTTCTACACTCCTTGGCTTTCTATATTATAGCTATTTGACTGAAGTATAGTATGATCACAGCACACCGTTTTACCAGCCTGTCAAATTGATTCGGAGCTCAAGTCTCACTGGCCGCACCGCGATCGCGCGAGCCACGCTCGACAAGAGCAGGTAAAATCAGTTCGATCCGCGCCGCGAGACCTCCCTGAAATTACCAAACTGAGCTATAACCTCTCGAACGCACCGCGATTGAGGTGTCATAGCACGGGAAATCTTGAATCTGAATTCTACGGTTTATTTGAGAATCAGAATTTGGATCCATGGATTCAGTCGCATCTTTGGATTGAAAATTGAAGGTATTCAATCGGGAAGATTCTAGGTTTCTCGCGAATTTTGCACCCACTCCACCTTTGGACACCCACATTTTCTTCTCATTTCTGCCTCCGTCACCCATACACACAGTCAATAGAGCACCCTGACACCCGTACACGCCATCACCCAGGCACACCACCACCCGTAGTTGACGTCAACTTCACCCGCTCACCCGCTATTGTAAATTACGAATCCTTCAAATTCACCGTGCAGTCAGTGTTGCTTGTGATCTTTAAGGTTCACTTTATCATTCAAATGAACTCTGGAAGCGACTTGAATCCAATTGTAATTTTTCTATCAGTCAAGATTAGATTTCACAAATCCATTTTGTAGCAAAAAAGGGAAACTTTGGTTCAATGAATTCTTACCATTATTGGTGAAATTACTATGATGATTCAATTCAATTCGAGATATCATGGACACGTTTTTGTCTGTAATTCACCGCGACATCGCGCATTCAACGGTAGTCTATATTATTGGCTCGCTATAATCATCGAGCTCAAATCACCGCAATTGAACGAAATTCCACCTTGGAATCTCTGAGATCTCAATCCACACCCATACCTGCAGGTTAGAAATATCCTCATTGGCACACCTCCACCCATACAGCGAAATTCGGAACCCATGAATTTAGATTCGATAGATCATATAGGATGTGTAGTCGTTTTCACGAATGTCTAGCACGCCGAAGAGGCGAACGTTTCACACCGTTACATGCATGTATTGAAGTAGTATTTCCACCCGTCATCATCCAAATTCCACTTCCCTCGTCACGATTTGGGCACACCGTATGCACATCTATAGGTTAGCTCAGCAAGCTACGTGTGCCCAGCCGATAAGCCAAGCGGCGCCTTCCAGCCTGTCAGCCAGAACGCACGAGTTCAGATTGATCCATGCAAGGGGCTCTGCCCCTGCAAATCGGCAACGCGCTATCACTCGGCGGCAGCACACCTCGGGAAAATGCCTCGCTCCGAGCCCCGCGTGGCGTCGTCGATGAATTCCGAGAACTCATTCCAATACATTGGAATCGAGACACCCTCGTCGCGCTCTCTACTTTGATCGTTGCGATCTCGAGCTTGCACGCTCGTCACATGTGCAATGCTATACATCGCACCCATGAGTATATTGCTCAAATTCGAGCTCATCGGCCAACAATAGTGCCTCGAAGGCATTTCGTCTTTTCATGTCGAGCGCGCACTCTACCACACACCGTTTTGCGCGAGCTCTAACACTATCACACCTTTACCACTGTGCTCGTACATAGAGCGATAACGAAATGACACTATGCGTTTGCGAACGTTGAGCCAAACGCCGCTCCGGAAATGATTTCACAGCCCGGGCGTGGCCTAGAGCGACGACGGGGTTAGCAAACACACTTTATTCTTCGCGAGTTTGGAGCGTCTCGCGACAACAAACGGCGAAGATGGCCATGTTTCGATACGGCTCGCGCACTTTCGCGAGCCGCGGAGCACTCCACTTTTGGCACGTTTCGACCAGTTCGCTCCGGCCGCGCACATCCTTTATACACCCGCACTTTTCAATCACTGTTACTCACGTTCATTGTCTTGGCTCGACACTCCTTACCCGATTCTGCAGTCGCTCGCTGCTACACTCCAAATTCCTTGTTCGATGCAGCTACTGGCACGAGGTGCAGCCCGACTCAAAAATGGCCAAACAAAATGTGTCACGCTCGCGCGCGGTTGAAGCGTGCTGGCCCATAACCTGAAGGGCTATTGGGGTGCAGCAAATGATAAAGACGAGCTAAGATGAAAAAAAGGTTTATTCAAGGAACTACCGTTCACTCGATCACGCCTTTATACACACTCCGGTACACAAGTTGCTCGTGAGAGCGGCAGCACGTCTACAGTGTATGAGAGTCGCGTTAGCAAAGAGCGCCGCGAGCGGAGCGAGCGGGCGCGAGGCAAGAGGGCGGAGTGGGGAGATTCGTTATAGATATTCCAACAAATAGATACATAAAAACTCCACCATCAGTTATGTGACTCGATTGTACTTGCCCTGGAGAAGCCTGTGTATTTTTGACCGGCGAAATATTTGCAGCAATAAAAATCATCTGCTGGATAGTTAACAAGTTTTTCCATCACATTTCGAAGACTCATCACTTCGAGCACAAGAAAATTGTCACAACGGGAATCCATATATTGTTTGAATCCCTGTATCCGGGGTCTAAATCGTTCAATCACCCTTTCGTTCGATTTCACAGCTGACTCTGCGAGTCCAGTAGGATAACATCCTCCCGTTACTGGTTTCATCCAACTGAAGCAAACTTGATCACCCATTTTCAAGACCTGCTCCATTCTAGATGTTAAATGCAAAATTTGATTTCACACACCTTCGATTCCAATCTCTGGTTTCCAAGCCCTCTTACGAGTGTCAATTCGATCCTTTTCTAATCTTCTCTATCCGAAAAGATCTATACTCTTAAGAAACTCAAATTCTCAAAACATCGAAATTCAATCACCATGAGAAATCTCATTTCAGCTTGGATGGGGAGAATTTCATATCCGATCGATTCTCCGAGAGATCCAGAGAATGGATGTAACAGTTGTCCGAGTACGACGGATCATACTGCAAGTCTCGTTGAACAAGGGCAAATAAAATGAAATATTTCAAGACAAGGATTTTGATGCATTGAACGCTTATCAATCTGTTGAATTCAACTTCAGAATATTTCCGGATGATATTGTCACTTCTTGAGCGTGGATATCCATTCAGTGCTATATGATCCAACCTCACGCCTCCACTCCCTGCACACCCACTCACTCCGTTCTCGAAATCTATCAACTCTCCTGAGAGAATTTTTTTTTATAGCCTCTAGGTTAATATGATAAAATTCATCACATGACATACTTGAATCAAACCTCGTTCCAAAAGTCTATCGGCAGTCTATACATCGAAGAATGTTAGCCACACATTATGGATTCGAATCAATTGAATTCCAATTCGAAACGTTACACTGTCTCGTCAATCACACGTTCAACTCAACGTCCGTTGAATCTTCTCATCCATTGAATTGTTTGGTATGCAGAGCTCATGTTCTCGTCTGACTGATTCAACTTGGTCTTTAGACACCATATCAATCTCGGAAGTTTCAGGAACAATCTCACCCGTATACTGAAGTCACTGGAAATACTTCTGCTTCAACCATGCTGAATTTCAGCGGCTGCTTTTTTCTGCTTTTGATTGTACCACACCCTTGATTTTCACTTTCATACAATCATTTTCTTCATCGAATAATTATCGCACCGTCAGGAATTGAGTTCATATTAGAACCCTATTGAGATTTCGTGTTCTACTTAGATGGAATAAATATGTACAATGAATGATTTGATAGTCAGTTTCCGATAACACCTTTTTCTTCATATGAATCATTCATGCAATTAATTATCATCCAGTGCAATGTCTATGATGAGGCAGTTGGGCTTGGGAGGATCCGAGCCACGGTACCACTGAAGCATCGATTCGAGATATGAAATATCACACCCTGGGTATCCAACATAGCACATTGTACGCACCCATAATTAGACGAGTGAATTCCCCCTTGAATAATGTTTTTATGCCTTTAATCTCAACACCCATGCCCTCATTATAATTAAAAATTATACAAGGAGTCTGACTGAGATGCTCTACATCACATCATTTTGTTACAAAGCTCTTGAGTTGCAGAACCAATTCCCTCACCTCCGGACTTGGGACGCGAGATCGTGGGAGGTCCCACGAGGTCCCACGGGTCATATATCACAGGTCCCACGCTATATCATCGCGTCCCACGCTGACCCCACGAGGTCCCCCGAGGTCCCATGGCGTCCCATGAGGTCTCACGAGGTCCCACGGGTCATATGTTACAGGTCACACGCTGTATTATCGCGTCCTACGCTGATCCCACGAGGTCCCAAGGCGTCCCACGAGGTCCTACGAGGTCCCACGGGTCATATATGACAGGTCCCACGCTATAGCATTGCGTCCCACGCTGATCCCACAAGGTCCCATGGCGTCCCACGAGGTCCTACGGTCCCACGGGTCATATATCACAGGTCCCACTCTATACCGTTGCGTCCAAAGTTGATCTCACGAGGTCCCACGAGGTCCCATGGCGTCATATCGAGGTCCTACGGGTGACTTCGAATCATACAATGGCACCATGATATCACAACCTTCGGAGAAGGAGGAGAGTTACGTCGAATCTCTGTATTTTCCGGAAATCTATTTCAATTTCACGACGAAATTTTTGCACTTATCTACAAAAAAATCCACAATTTTGAGTGACATTCTCTAGGAATGAATTCATATCCATGAGATCCATACCATTTAAGCGATCCTCACAGATCGTCAACGAAATCCCATCCGTATGCGAATCGATCGGAGAAAGTCACGAAAAATTGCTATGGCGTCATGACACAATCTTCAGTCATTGTTCACATCATATCCCCGTTTGCTCTGAATCGTTCGTATTCCAGGAGCAACAAAATCTTGTATCAAGTTGCTTTGTCATCTTTTCCAGGAAAGCGTTGTGTGAGGAATCACCTGTTATTACAATTGGAATTTCCCAATGAGCTAATCAGATAAACAAGGAAATGCACCATTCATAGAGCCTAGCTCTGGCGTTTCCCCTCGAAATATTCGAGCTTGTAATTCAAATGAGCACTCTCCTACGATTCTGTATCCAGTCTTCTTCTGCTCTCCTATCAACTCGTGACAGTCCGTTCAAATTCCATAGGGTACAATCAAGTCATCTATCTTATGTCAGAATGATTGAAGTAAAGCCTGCGATTCATCATCAGGACGAATTACAAGTACTAAGGTCTATCTCGTTCAATTATTTGGATCTCTAGTGGGTCCATCAGGCAGGTTCACTTGTAAATCCCCTCGTCATCTATATATTCACGCCTCATGATAAGATGAGAGCTTAGCGTCTCATAGACATTACATCGCTTAGAGTACATTCCTATTACACAGTTTCCCATTCGGATGATACAGACTTCAAACAGCTCTCACGACCTGAATGTGTAACAAATTCTCTCAAATCTAAACTTCTGTTATTAGCAGATTGATTGATAATCGACTGGGAGTGTGAACTTTGAGTTGCTTACCACATATTTCACACTGAAGTTGCAACCGTCATCCACTCATTCATCTGACTTTTACAAATTTCACCCTCTCAATAGGCAGGAATCGTTCAGGAAGTGGTCATTTCACAAGGTGGAATCGTATCAGACTCTTACAAAAACATATTCCACATTCTGCACTTCATGATTTTCCTCATCATAGCCATTTGACTGAAGTATGATGTAATCATAGCACACTGTTTCGACAGCCTGTCGAGTTGATTCAGAGCTCGAGTCTCACGGGCCGCACCGCGAGCCACGCTCGACAAGAGCAGGTCAAGTCGATTCAATCTGCACTGCGAAACCTCCTTTTAATTGCCAAACTAACCTCCCGAACGCACCACGATCCAGGTGTCATAGCATGGGGAATCTTGAGTCTGAATGCTACGGTAATTCGAAGATCAGAATTCAGGATCCATGAATTCCGTCGCATTTCTAGATTGAAAATTGAAAAATATCCAATCATGAAGATTTGAGGTTTCTCACAAATTCTGCATCCACTGCACCTTTGGACACACACATCCTCATTCCATCTCTGCCTCTCTGCCCATACCCACCGTCAATAGTGCTCTTAGACACCCGTACACACTTTTGTCTATTGACAATGACACACGTAAACACTATTGCCCGAGCACACCACCACCCGTAGTTGACGTCAACTTCACCCGCTCACCCGCAATTGTAAATTATGAATTCTCCGGAGTCCCCGTGCAGTCGAAATTAGTTGGGACGTGACTCTGAGGCTCACTTCATCATTCATATCAATCATGGAAGCGACTTGAATTCAACTGTAATTTTTCATTAGTCAAAATCAGATTCCACAAATCGATCCTGTACCGAGGGAATAAAAGTTCCAACTCAATGAATTCATACCAGTTTTGGTGAAATAACAACGATGATTCTATCCTATTCGAGACATTATGTTTCCACCCTCCTCTGCTATTCACTGCGACATTGCGCATCTGATAGTCATCTCTATGAGCGGCTCGCTATAATAATTATCGAGCTCAAATTACAGTGTTTGAACAGAATTCTGTGTGGGAATCTCTGAGATCTCAATGCACCCATGCCTGCAAATTAGGAATATTTCCATTGGCACTTTCCCGACCAATACAAGGAAATTCGGGATCCATGAATTGAGATTTGATGGATCATATGCGCTGTAAAGTCGTTCCAACGAATGTCTAGCACGCAAGAAGGCGGACGCTTCACGCTGTCACATGCATGAATTCAAGTAGTACTTCCACCCGTCATCATCCAAAGTGAACTCCGTTGTCACGATTCGAGCACACCGTATGAACACCTGCCTGCCATAGCGCACTTCAAACCAGAGGAGTTCCTCACTTTGAGTTTTAGTCTGTTTTTCCACTTCTTGACAAAGGGTTGAGTCTATATGACTTTTGCAAAATTCTAAGAATCCACCGGCACTCCTCTGCGGTTCTTTGGAGGATTATGATAAGAACAACTGATGTAAAGACAGGTCATAGGTCTTCTGTCTGACGAGCTGAATACTATACCTACGCAGCTGTGAGTCCACTTGGTTCTTATCTGAATCACTCACTAAATCATCGAAAAATGGATTCTCGTCTGGTGAATACTCGGATGAATGCTGTTCCTTTGATTCACTGCTCTTGACCATCTCTGACGCAAGGATAAATTCCTTACTCGTCTCAACTCCAGATGAAATGGATTCCTTCTAGTAACGATCAGTTTCAGTGCAGGATGGTTCCTCATATTGTCCATTAATCCAACTCAAAAGAGCAGAAGCATGTTCGCATCCACCTGTCAGCCATTAGAAAGGAAGTTTGTTGTGGCACTCGTGGCAGCATTCATGGATTGCGACGAATTCTCTCAAAAATTCTGTCGACGAATATTGACTCTCTCCAGCCGGATAGCCAGAGCATTTGAATTCATTCACTTCATTCTCCACCCCATTTTGTGCTGTAGGAGATGGATTGGAACGGATTGGAAAATGTCCAATCCGTTTCAATTCTGAATGTGGAACACAATTTTTGCGATTCGAACGGATTGCATCAACTCCAATCCAGATCAATTTGTTGAATGAGTATTGAAACCTTACGTGATCCAAAGCAGTTTTGCAGAATTCATACGGAGTGATGAATCCACTTCTATGCTGTTTACTGGCATTGGATGGAGTACCGTGAATACGGCTCAATGCTGTGAATCGGCATTGACCATGCTCGATCCAGTCCGGATCAATGCTGTTTATTGGCATCAGATGGGGACGGATTGCCGATCCGGTTAAATGCTGGGAATCGGGATTGACCATGCTCAATCCAATCCGGATCAATGCAATCCAATCCGCGTCAATGCCGGAAATCGGCTTTGAAACCGGAATACTGGACGATCCAATCCACCTCAATGCTGTTTATTGGCATTGGATCGAGAAGGATTGCCAATCCGGTTCAATTCTGCAAATCGGCATTGTCCATGGTCGATCCCATCTGGATCAAAGCTGTTCATCGGATCAGATGGGGACGGATTGAACATCCGGTTCAATGCGGAGAATCGGGATCGACCATGCTTAATCCAATCCGGATCAATGCAATCCAATCCGCCTGAATGCCGGGAATCGGCATTGAAACCGGAATACTGGACGATCCCATCCGCATAAATGCTGCCCTAGCCAGAATAAAAAATTGAATCCCGTTTAGTCCCATTCGATGTGAACGGGATTGAAACGGTCTATGGAGAATTTTTGAACAGGAATTAATCAG
>JAPYYZ010016983.1:0-13965 GCA_030522705.1 Eretmocerus eremicus | reverse complement strand
CATCGTCAGTTCGCGTATAAGATTTCCAGTGTGTTTTGGTTTTCGGAAAAAGTACATATTGTGAAGATGTTCTCGGGAGCCTGTTTCTATTTTTGAATGCCACGCCATGAGATGAGTGCAGAATTGAGCCTCCAGATGGACGCGTGTCGAGGGCCGCTCTCGCAAGCGGCCGCATATTCCATCGATTCGTATATAAGGACTTGAAATCATCGTTAAAATTGGGGGGACGACTTGCGGACACGATGCCCACGTCCCGACTTCTTGTGTCTCAACAGGCAGGGGCGTGGGTCACCCATAACCCATAATCATTTTCTAAAACAGGTGTTTCCTTCGCCGATTGGGTTTTCCCTACGAATGAACCAGGAATCGGCTCCCATCGTTACGCAAGCTTCGTCCTCTTATGCCCATTGCGGAACGGTCTAAATCATCAAATTCAATGAGGACGAAAATTCATCAAAGGTTTCATATTCTTCTTGAGCAATTACTTGAATCAGCCCCACCATCAATTCGCATAAATCAAACATATTGAACGATTAATTTCTCTCACCCACGTTTCGTTAGCACCGACTCACGGGAACTTTCAGAATTAGTTGGAAAATTTCTAGACAGGCTTCATTTACATTCTATCCTGTAATCTGTGTCATTGTCTAAATATTACCCCCTAAACCAAGTACTCCTCAATCCCACAATCCAAAGGCAGTACCTAATCTGTCATCACGAGATACACCAGAGCTTTCTTTTCCAAGGCCACAATTCCGCAAAAGCTCTTTCGATCGATCCCACCAAGCGACGACTAGAAAATCACCTGCGTGTAAACACATCGGGATGTCGCACGAGCGGGCACACGCTGTCGACGATTTTGAGATCGAACAGGATGTGCAGGTTGCGCGGCGTCTTGGAAGCGAAGCTCGAAAGCGCCGCCGCGGCTTGCAGCAAAATCGGCCGCTCGGGGCACTCGAGCAGCAGAATCGCGCTGTCCGGCTGGCGCAGCTCCACCGAAAGCGGCTCGAACCTCGTCGGGTCCGACCTGTCCTCGAGAGCCGGCGCTCCAGAGGCGCATTTCCTCGCGACCGCTGCATCGGCCAGCCGAGCCTCCGGCTGCGACTTGGCCCTCGTTTTCGCCGCCGCGGTCGAGCTCTGCCTCTGCGTCTGCGGAGACCCGGTGGAAATTCGATTAAGCGAGGTTTTTGAGGCACGCGTGCTTCCAGGGATTGAACAAGTACCTTCGACTTTCTCTTCATCGCGGGTCTTCAGTTGCATTTATGATGCGGGAGACAGGTAGTTTGGTGATGTGCGGCTTGATAGGTTGGTAGACACGTGTATTGCTGACTTCTTGTTGACACTCGCGGGTTTTTCTTCGTTCTGCGATGCTTTGAGTTTGATTGGTTTGTTACCAAATTCAGAGCGCATGCAATCAATCAATTCTAAATTCCTATAGAACAGATCTTTCAAATGAACAACTTCTGATGCCTTACGAAAGCGGACGCTCGCAAACGCACGGGAGAGAGCGGTGGTGAGTCAAGACACAGACTGGTCTTTAACAAATGCACTCATGCCTTTACTCAATTACAAAAACATACGTAGATCCATACAGTAATAATTTGTGCCGTAGAAACATGAATTAATTTATTAACTCATAAGGAGATGAAAGTTTTGTTCGCGATATGTAATCAGTTTCTCCGATTGACAATCACATTTTCAGTACGAATTAGTCTTACATATTATCTGCGGTATAAGAAAAAAGATCCATCAAAATTTGAAGGATGAGATCGCAGCTGCTTTGTCAAAATTATAGAAGAACAAGCAGTGATAAGTTACATTCTCTAGTCTTGGACTCATTTATGAATTCGAAGCTATACAAGAATTTTGTACTTTTTCGTACTTTGTATCTAGGGCTGATAAACGACTTTAGATTTCTAAACTACATCATTCACAGAAGCCAGCCTGAATATAGAATGCTATATTGCTGTTATCACTTTCAATCCATCTACTGTGATGGATAATTTAATAAACTGAAGGTATTCACTCATCTGAACCTTTTACACGCTTCAGCAATAGAAGAATTAGGTTTCTATATCAAGGAACTCTCCAACAGTAATGCAATTCCAACTGATTTCAAATTGTTTTATGGGCTTCTTCAAATGCATCCTACCTTCGCCTTTGTACTGGCTTGGCGCGGTTATAATTATGTACAACAAAAGGATTATCGTTAAAGCGAAACAGTTTGATAAAATTGGTGATTTTATATAATACAAGATAGAAAATAGTCTATTGCACTAGACACTATTTTTGTAAATATTGGACGGATATATCAATCTTAAAATCTGAAAAAGCAACCTTACAATCACTTTGAGAATACTAAGTGACATCTCAAGAAATTTTCGATGGCAGTATCGATATCTTGCGTGAAAAAATAGTAAGATTCTATGCATAAGTAAAAACTGGAATTATAGAAATATGTATAAAAAATCAAATTGTGACCGTTTTGTCTTCGAATAAAAGACAGTAATTTTTGCATTGCATGCTATTTGGAATTAACGTTATCTCATCAGTTAAAAATATGTACAAAACATATACAACATCAACGGTACATTACCATTCACTCGCACAAGTCAAGAATAATAACGTAGATCTCTCGAAAAAATGAACCTTCGTCAATACTGACACGGTTTTCACGAATGCTTTTATTGCAATCGAACGCGTAGAAGGAAGGCAATTGCGCTCTTTTTATCTCTTCGATGTAAATCGAATAATTCTGCAGAGAAACGATGCGTTGCTTTTTACACAACTTATATTCGTTATGCATTAGAACTCGTGAATATACACTTAAGCAACAAGAATTTGTTGATGAAATTTTTTGCAAACAAAGGGAGTCGATTCATTTCGAGGATCTCAAACCCTTCCGTCTGAAGGCACTTGTTTATCGTTGAAGTTCACGAGATACTCGTAAGTAGATTCTAATACGCTAGTTTTGAATAAATTCATTGCTTTCAAAAATACTGAAAAATCTGAATTCAACAAGCAAGTGTAAAATCAACGGTATAAGTATTTGAAAGACTGCGGAAAGTTTTCGTAGAATTAGATGAGCTAATTCAAACAGCAGTCTGCGGCACACCTTGCACTAGATGCGTTTTGCTCCTACTCTTCGGCAGACTGCTCTGACTGGATGCCCTGTTGATGGTTCTCGGAACACCGTTTGGCGAACTCGTTACAAAGTCACTCCTAGCGTCTTTCAACGAAGTATTAGAGTTACTCCTCAGTGAAGGCGTCGATCCAAACTTGCGCTGCTGAGCTATCCTTTCATGGAGCTTGATGTCATGTTGCGTTTGTGGGAAATTTTGATTGTGGCGTGAATTGCGTGGACGAACAGGAGGAGTGTCACGATATTCGTACATGTTCTCCTTCGATGAGCGCGTTAGATTGTCGATTCCCTCGGCAGCATCGTCGTCTCGGACCATCAGGATATCTCCGCTATAGTAGTGATCTGACTGTCTGCAAGTTACAAACAAATCAATTTCTTAAAAACTTTTCGGTCAGATAGAAATGAATGAGCAAATCTGGACGTATAAGAACTCAAAATATTAATCTATACGCCTTCCCCGTTCGTTACTTGAGATTAATTGGCTCAAAATAATCAAGGCAAATAAAATAAATAGGCACTCACTGATGGGAGCTTTTTATCGCATAGAAATTACATATATCCACGTACGATTAGAATCCCAACAAGTTAGGAATAAGCATGCGTAAGAATACTTTTGCTTCATGAATTCGATGAACCATTTCAACGAAATATTGCGGCGAAAAACGTAGATTTTACATCAATAGATGTTAGCCCGTTAGCTTCAACTTTACTGGAAAATAAAAAACTACCAGTCATTAACGAATCTCTACAGACACCAATGTGCGTTGTGATACGATTGAAAGCGTTTGTGCAATCCTGGGAATGTGATAAACGATAGTGCTGCTAAAATGTTGTCAAGTAAATCAAAAGCAACATCCCGGGGATATCTAATTTTACCTGCGTATTCCCTTGCCGCATCCTTTTTGCTGAAGGCATAGCAATAGAATCAATAACAATTACCTCATTAGTAAGTTAGCTCTTGATAGTTACAAATACGAAAATTTTACTAGTGATCTATTTTGTCTGTCTACCTGGTATGAGTTTGTTAGAAAATCCAGAACCTGTATTCACGTGCACTACTACTCCCCTTGGCTTTTCAGTCAAGCGTAGTCACATGGATTGGTTCTGTTTACCTTTTGCTTACCTTTTGGCGTTACGCCAAAGCATGCAACACACCACTGCCATGACAATGAGGAGGAGATTGGCAGTTGACATGGACCAGAACGCTATCTGCAATGGTTGAGCCGGCTCCCACCAAAACTGAAAGAGATTTCTGGTGATTTATAGTTCACGAGGAAATTTCAGAGCATTTGTTGTATGTACCTCGGTAGTTGGTGGTGTAATTGGCAACAAGCGTCCAATTACTGTAGGTAAATACAGAGACCAAAATGCACTCTCAGTTTGTCGATAGTTGTAGAAGATTGAGCTGTTGAAGGTTGTATTGATGTTTAAGTAGTTCAACTGACCGAACTTAGCCACGTCAAAATGCAGCCCCAAGATCTGAGCAGGCGTGGGGTTTCTGTAACAGAATTCGATCACGTGAATATCAACGCCTGCACACGTTTGAAAAGATTACAAGTGACGACAACGTACCCATACGTTGCAAAATTGGCATAAGCTTTCATAAAGAGATGACTCATATTTCTGTCATTATCAGTCCACATATCTCTTTTCAATCTCAATTTTTCGGGAAAGAATTCTGTGAAAATGTTCATTTCCAATTAATACGTAATCGAAGAGAAAAATCGTATCGATGAATGTTATCAAAAAATGTGAAGGGATTCAAAGCATACAGTCAAGAAAACCAATTTACCTATGTCCATAAATGGTGCTCCTGTTAGCCACAAGTATTCCGTATCATGGGGCACCCGCCTCCAAAGTGGCAGGTCAAATGCTTCGACCGAGGTATTGAGAACATATAAATATACCGGGACTCTATTTGCAACCAACAGCTTTGCAATTTTGTCATAAGGAGCGACGAAGAGAAAATCAGATAATAGCTGTAACAGAAGAAAATAAGTCAACAGAGTTTTCTCTCTTTCACTGTCTCTCATCTTGCTCAAGTGATCACATTTTTTCTGCACTTACATTGATGTATTGGTCTCGAACATGAGTCACATTCGTCGGATCGGGGTGAAAGGTATACATGTATTTTATTGCCTCATACACGCCTAAAGGATTGAGTGTATAGTTATAACGAAGAACCAATTCCCAAATTTTTTGCTCAAACATTTCAGGCGTGATAATGTAGTCATTCCTTGCCAATGTAGCATTATTATCTGGAAGATAACGTCAGAATTTATAAAAGTGAAAGCAACGGCATAGTTCATTTCAATCGTGATCTTGATACATACGCAAAAGGAAAGCAGCCTCTTGTGTTGTCACTCCAGCCATATACATGAGATCAGGTCTGTATTTGCGAGCTTTTATACTTTCCTCGGCAGTTTCAGTGAACATATGCCAGTCAGCAAAGCTCCAAGATTCATAATAATCCCTGGGAACTGTAAAATTTGTGTCAAGAACTGGCGCCCACGGAAAAAAGCCCACATCAGGTTGAAATTCTGTGGTTCCTAGTTCATAAAAACTTCTGCCATCCTTCAAACATTGAACAAGCCTCCAACTACTTTCAATGCTGCAACCAAGCATTTGAGCAAATACCCTTGATGTATTCTGAACTCTGTACTTGTCGACAATCAGAGCCCAGTCTGCAACTGCTGAGCCAGATTGAGCTATGACTTTTGAAACCAAGTCCCGAGTCCTGGAAATAAGACGAGTTTGTAAAGGTAATTCAGCTTGACCAACGGAATAAGTATGGGTTAGAATCGGTCTGAATAAGGAAGTAGATTCATGGGAAATAGAGCAAACTATAATCCAAACAAGAGCAGAAAAAATGAAAACCCATGAATGATAACATGGGCGGGATTTTTATCAAGCCTGTATTTGATGGTTCTTCATTGAACTCAATCTTCACACAATTTTTCAAAAGATAAATAGTTTTTCTTCGTAAATTTTTATTCGAATATCTTTTCAAAAAAGGAAGTTTTTCAAAATTGAGACTAGAATGAGTTAAGCGTGCAAGGCACAAGGACTTTTCTCATTTGAAAATCTTACCTTGGTGCTACCATTAAAAGTCCGGCACTTGCTGCTCCAGCTCCAGGACCGAACAACGTAATTCTATCAGGATCACCATTAAAAGATTTTATGTTGTCATAAACCCAACGCAAAGCCATAGCCTGGTCCAGAATACCATAGTTGCCTGGACTGTTTTCGTCACCAGTACTCAGGAATCCTGTTGTGAATAGAAAGACGAACGTTAGATCCTATGTAAATGTCTCGCTGATGCGTAGCGTCTGCAATATCAGGTATTTTTCTCACCAAGAGCTCCGAGACGGTAATTGATGGTAACCACAGTGACATTGTAAAAGCCAGCCAATACATGAGCTGGAAAGAGATTGCTTGCTCCGTGAATAAACTCTCCTCCGTGAATGTAAAACATGACAGGGTATCTACTTGCTAATCCGGAGTTCACCTAGAATGAAAATGAGGAAAAAACTAATATAAATCTGACCTCTTTAACTAAGGAGAGCTCAAAAAGAGTCTCCTCTAACAATGCCTACCAATGGATGTAGGTTGACTTACATTAGGACTAAATATATTCAAGTACAAGCAATCTTCATCAACAACCTTGACTCCTTTTGTGAGACCTGTGTACTGACTCGGTTGAGGACAGGCAGGGCCCCAATCTACGGCTTGCATGAGGTTCCAACCCCTGTAAATTGTGATGGATATCGATTGATTGGTATCAATTTTCATGATGTGAGTACCCAAATTAAATGTAAAATTCATGGTATGGAGAATATATATAAAAGAAAACTGTGTCTTACTTGTGAATTCTTGGAGGTTTGAATCTCCCTTCTTTGACAGGTGGCATTGCATATGGGATTCCAAGAAATACATTCACATTTGCAATTTCCCTCTCGACAGGAAGATTCCAGGGCCTGTGTCTTGCTTCAGGATGATCGTACAGATATACTTTGAAGCCTTGTACTCGTCCATATGGAGTATCAACAAAAACGTCTTTATCCAGATTTTTAGAATCTGGTCGTAATCTGCCTTGCAGATCTGGTCGCCAATCTCCCAATATTCCTGGCAGTGGTACTTTGTCTGATATCTAAAAATCAGATAGAGAAAAATTTCAGATTCCAAGTGCAAACACAGTTTTGTTAGAAGAAGCAAATGAAGAATGAATAACAAGTCATAGACTACGGACAGAGTCAACAATTTAAAAATGAGCTCAATACTGAGAAACTATTGAATTTGCACAGGAGTAAGACTAGTTATTTTATATTGAGAAATGTAAATGATGAGTTCAACCAAAGTTTTCAAGTTTGATTTGGCAAACTCTCATTCAGCTACAGTAATCTAGCTTTAATTTCATTGTGAGCGAGTCTCAAAATTTTCCAATCAAGTACACGGACAAGGAGGTCATGCGAAAGCTGATTTTCAAAGAGTATTGAGATGCTGACAGAAGTGTCGCGCATGATCTCTGATTACTTCTGGTCGTCTCTCGGCTTCATGCAAGACAAGAGGAGAAAGAAGAGCGGAAGACGGCGATTAAAACCAATTGAGGCTACCTAAGCGACGAAATGAAAATCAACGATGATCAGGCCTACGGAGCACGAGACGGCGATAAAAAAAGAAGGAAAGTACTACAAAAGCTCGAAAGGAAGGAGAGCGATGCCGATCAGATAACACGATCCGACAGCAAACGAGATGCACTGCACCGAACTCGTTACGTTACGCGTTGCACGGAAAGCCACACGATTGCGAAATCTCACGCTCAGGCAGGTGGAGCCTACTTATATTTTACAATTACTCATAGCTGCAGAGAGTACAGACTGTACGGATTAGTAGGTACAGTAACGAGGAGCTCAAGGCGTGGTGCTGATTCATCCGCATGCAGGCCAAAGATTATGCACTCACGTCGTAGTGATATCGGTCCTCGGGCGAGTGGGTGGGCTGCCGGTAGTAGGGATCGTTTTGGGTGGGTCGGTACCCGTACCGCCTGTCCTTGTAGAGGTAGCTCGGAGGATATCTCAGCGGATCCCGGGGATCGTCGTAGGGATACTGCTGTTGTTGCTGCTGTTGGCCGCCCGGGTTGTAGTAAGGATCGGAGTATCGGGCTCTCTGCTGCTGCTGTTGGCCGAACGAGTCGAGGGCCAGGGCGGCTCGGAGCAGCAGGGGAACCAGGAGGCCGAGGAGCATCGCCGAGGCAGCGGTGCCCAGGGCGTGGGCTGCCGCTGTTGACGCGGCCATCTTGGCGCGCTCGCCCTAGTGCTCCTGACCGCGTGCCGCCGCGCGTTGCCGCGTACGCGCGCCAGAGAAAGTCAATCGAGGCATAGATATAGGTATAGCGTCACGTGAATAGAGGTGTCGCTGTGTGCGTGCGCACGCGAGAGCCGCAGGTGGGCGAGTGGGTGGCCGGTGAGGAGGGAGGACATCGATATGTTGGAGCGTATATGGAGCTGGAATGTATATGGAGGGTTCCGTTGTATTCAGGGTAAAATTTACCCTCAACTTTGCCACAAGTTCTCGCCCAAGTTGCTTTCAGATGGGTATGATTTTCTTATCTTTTCATCTGTATGCAAAAATTGTGTCATGAAAGCGAAAAAATTTGAATAATTTTTTCTTGTCATTTAGTCGAAGTGCAAAGCAAAAACTTGACGGATTGAGCCAGTGAGGTAAATGCACATACGCACCACTCCCTGTTCCGGTATTGTGTATGTATCAACATTCATCGCTGCTCCTCTGAATAATATGACAGAAACATTCTCGACAAGCATTTTAAATACTTGAGCTAACCAGTTGAGGTCTTACCTCCGAATAATGACATCAAGGTCACACGGGGCATGGCATACCCTACGCAGAAAATCATCAATATCTTGGAATGGTCCTCAGATATCGATCTGAATTTAGTTGGTACTCCTTCTTTACAGTCTCTTACAAAGAGAATCTAACAGTTTTCATATTTATTTCGAACAACGGCTTCCGTAATTTACAAATTTGCACAAAAATGTCAAAAAACCGCTTTCTTGCGAAAAAAATGATTCAATCGCAAATTTCCAACCTTTGTGGAAAATTCGAACGAGATTCCACGTGCGAGATAGTGCTTTTCCACAAGAAGAATTGTTTCTATGTCAATCTTTGAAAAATCAAATTTATTTTCATCAACAAATTTGCACACAAATTGCATAAAACCGCTTTTTTGCGAAAAAAATTCATGAAATCGCGAATTTTCAACCTTTCTGAAAAATTGGTCCTATGTCAACATTTGGAAAATCATATCCATTTTAAAGTTTGAAGTAAAAGATTTTTTCGCAATTTAATTCAGTTGGTCTGTGGTATGTGATACTCCTAGTGACCTCATCGGGCTAATACCGTAGACCGATGATACTATCTTTGGTCCACTCAAAGATTTCAACTACTGCTTATGCGAGTGTGACTGCAAAGTCTTGTCATATTACTGACCAAAATTTCGGTCTGTGGCTGGAGAAGATTTCCCGCCATCCAAGTGATAAGAACTTGTGTCGTGTCCGAACCAAAGGCAAAAAAGGCGCTGACCAAAATAGCCTCGAGAACTCGCTCAAGAATAATGAGTACGATTTACTTTGGTCCACTCTCGTTTTTTCTCCTTTCCCACTTGATAGCCGTTACATCCTCGCAAGTACCGTTGCGAGAAGCTTATTGAGACCGAACCAATTAAGATTTGCCTTAATTCTCTTTTCGCATTACCATAGCTTGAAACCAAAGGCATCCAAATTTTACGTGGCTCGGCTCATTTGAGAGCTTATTTCGTGATCTTTCAAATGCAATTATAGCAATCTAGAAATTCGAAGCCAGACTTGAGTTACAAAATCAATGACCTCGCAGAATCTTGAATTTCGGCTTCTTGCAATGAAACTGATTGAAAACTGGAGCAGATGACAACGAGAGTTAGAATATGTAGATTGCCCAGAAAATTTGGGCCTTTTCCTGAGCTTTTTCCTGGTGGTCACACCAACTAAGAAAAATTATGGATGGACTATTGACAGCCCGATTGTTGAACCAGACAAAAATTGTCGAGGTCTTTACTCTTGTGATTCAAATCATAACAAGAGAGTAGAATATTTTTCGACGAACGGTTTTCTCACCAGATCGAAATAAAGGTCAACTTCCCAGAAAGGACCGAAACAACTACGCCGGCCAAAGCAGCTCTCGTTCATGGTTAGTTAATGATATCAAATTCACATTCGATCGCCGCGGTCTTAAATATATATTGAGTCACCCATCCTCGCGTTTTCAGTGAAAGACGAGCATTCAGTCAAAGAGCAGTGACAATTTAGAATCGAGATATCTGCTGAACCTCCGTCTATTAATTTTTGCCCATTAGTTTGCTGGAAAACTCGCATGAAGTCACTCTTTACGAAGGAGAGCCGAGCACCAGGTATGTACATACGTGCATGCGGATCATAGATTTTGACCAAACTTTGGGAATCCTCTTGTTCCTTTTTTTTGGCGAGAGTTGAAGAAGTCCCAGGGGGTTTGATCGAATAGGCCTCCTGTCCGGAGATAGAGTCAAAGACACGAGCATTGCTAATAAGTATTAAATCTATATGGGTTACCGGTCAATAGTTTGAGCTCACCCGAAAAACCTTCAATCATCTTCTCATTTGGATAACTCGGAGTTAGTTGGTCGGAGAGAACTTTCACTTAGCTAATTTTGAAGCTCTTTTTATGAGCTTTTGAATGTATTATTGCTATTTTTGGCTAATGAATCAGATTTGAGCGGTATGAGATGGACAACGGCCAAATTTTCACGATTTCCACAGATTTTTTTGGTCACCTGCATTTTCCAGAGGAATCATTGGATCAATATCAAACCAAAAATTATTTGACAGTGCCAGTCAAGAGATTTGAAATCCATGTTTGGAAGTCTTTCAGAATTTATCCTAAATAAGATGTGGCTCTTTTTCTGGGGAAAAATTCCTCAGAAAGTTTTTCGAGGAAAGTTATAATAATTCAGAAGTGATGCGAAAAATATTATCCGAGAGCTAGTGAATACGACTGTTTGAGGTGGGCCTATGTGGGCAATCTCATTTTCGTAGCAGTATTTTGGGATAACGAGCATAAGAGACTAAACCCTTTTGGGGCATCTCCATTTCTCGCCAAAACAAGATGATTCCCAAATTTTGATCAAAATTTGTGATCCACACACCTGGCGCTCTCCTTGTAAGTTCAAGAAGCTACCGCGGCCTAGTGGATAAGGTCCAGGGTTCGAATCCCGGCCGGCTCCACTGTATATTTTCATAAGTACTTTTTCGGTGTTTTCGGTGGTTCGGAACCCACCTAAAACTATAGGTCCTGCAAAATAACCGCAAAAGGAAGTTAAGAATGCGAAGTTAAAAAAGTTCAGTGTTGTAATGTTTTTCATATTTGCTCAGCGTTGATAAGCGTCGGAGCATGAAACAAACTTCTTCAAATTGAGGTATAGAACCGCGATTAGCTACTATGTTTTCTTACCAGAAGTTTCCATAGTTGCAGAAGAATCATACATATATACCCTGGGTTTACGTTGGCCATAGCGTACACCTAATTTCAATCTTACGCGTGAGGACTGTAAACGATATAATGAGAACTGCGAAGTGCACTAGCTGAAACCCAGTCATTGGTATTCCCATCAATCAAACTTAAAGGGAAGGGGAAGCTCTACTTTCTCGACATTCAACATAAATTGATTTAAAATAAAACAAAACAATATTTCGAAAAAGTAACACCAAGCTGCCCTGCGTATCGGTAGAATGAACCTCTATGTAAAATCTTGAAGCGATACGCTTAAAGTGCTTGGAGTAATTTGAACTGTAGTGTCATTACAATATGTTTGTACTATAATTTGAATTACTCCGAGAGCTTGTGACGGATCGCTTCAAAATTTAACACAGTATTTCGTTCTACCGACATGCAGGGCAGCTTAAATTGACTTTTTCGAAATACTGTTTTGTTTTACTTAAAATCAATTTATAATGAATGTCGGTAAGATAGAGCTTTTACATGACCTTAATCCGGCGCAAAGTAAATGATTTTCATTGCATATATACAATGAAATGATCAGTAACATCGACTACTGCTGAATTTGTGAAGATATCCAATGATTATAACAATAAATATGCCGTCGATTATTATAGGAGAATCAGTAATATCCAATGATTGCACTAGTGACGTTACAATCCGTCACCGACGAATTAGTACATTTTCAATGATTGATTCAGTAAATTTGTGATCCGTCACTGATGAAACAGTACAAATCCAATGACTTGATCAGTAAAAGTCTTATATCGATAATAACTTATTAGGGTGCGCCGCAAAATGGAAATTTTCGAAATTCGTTACGCTTGAAGTCGGATTCGCTGTCTTCTTGCGCGTAACAACGAAAATTTTCTTGCTGGATGCCGAGAATGGAGTTCTTCAGGTGGAGCAAGAGCCTTGAAGTTTCATCAAAAACAGATCAAAAACAGATCAAAAACGCCAGTTTAACGATTTTTGTGAAAGCGAACTACTGTGGCGCGGAACTTTGGGGTCAGAATGATGAGCTCGTCAAACAATGATTTCCTTGCGTGTTTTTCGTCGTAGAATCCGAAAAACAAGCTTCTTTGTTTCCCGCCTTGCTTCCTAAACGTCATGGCATTTTCTTATATTCAAAAAACCGGAGTAGCGTGGGAAATCGACGTTTTCCAGATATTGCTGCTTTCTCTAGAATCCAATCTTTTGTGAATGCTGCGCTCTAATCGATCAAAACCTATTTCGGAAGTAGCTTTCGCTATGACCCCATGGACCTTTTGAACGCGATCACGGGGGTTTTATGAAGCGTAAACAAATTTGAGATACGAGCCAACGAATCTAAGGAAAATTTCACTGAATCCAAGAAATTTTACTTCAAAATCTCAATAACTCATGGCGTTGACCATGACCGCTGTTTTTGACATTTTTGACTTAGGAGAGGTGCATTCTCTTTGGTTGTATGTGTAACTTTGAGGAAAATTATTTTGACTGAAGATAAAGTGATGGATTATTCGTTAGAAAATTTATCACGGAAAAACAATTCATGTCGTATTATGAGCATTTTTCGAGTGAATTCAAGGGACCACTGAAACTTTCTGACGATCGATCCACCCCATTTCTGGGTACCCAAACTGATTTTTTTGGGAATAGACGTCGAGCCGAAAAGAATGCGACCTCGCGGGATCAAAAAAGTCAAGGTCCCGTTCAAAAGGTCAAAATACATGGGAAAAATACTTCGATGATCGTTTTTGGCCGATTGGAGCGCAGTATTCACAAAAGCTTGGATTTGAGAGAAATCAGCTAAATCTGAGAAATGTCCATTTTCCACGCTAACCTGGTTTTTTGAACTTAGAAAAGTGCCATGATAAAAAACACGTAAATAGATTACTGTTTGATCAGCGCATCAATCCGACCCTAAAGCTCCGTGCCTCAATATTTCTCTTTTGCAAAAATCGTTAAAATGGGGTTTTTGCTATTTTTTTGGTGACACTTCAAGACTCTAGCCCAAAGAACACATTTCTTGGCATCCAGGAAAAAATTTTCATACTTACTCTCATAAAGACAGCAAATCGAACCACAGGAATAACAATTTTTGAACATTTCCATGTTTCGGCCCACTTTATTGCACATGCAATGATTTTATTAGTAGCCTTTCAATGATTCGTGCCGAGAGTGCTGGTATGGATACCAAATCATAAGTTGGACCGGTGCATTTATCGAAACCGACCATTACACATAAGTTGAGAGGA
>JAPYYZ010016950.1:0-10219 GCA_030522705.1 Eretmocerus eremicus | reverse complement strand
TTATGACTATTGACAACTGTCATTTCATCTGTAAGACGTGACCATCTTGCGCATGTGCGTTAGTTTTTATCATTGAACTGGTTTTAATCGACAACTGGTGCAATTATCTTGAAAATACCTCTTTGGGGGGGCGAATTGATTGAGAAGAACCGGAGATACACGTGTTTGAAGCTTGGAAGGGTCGTCGAGCCCGTCCAGGGCTCACGGTTTTGGTACCTTGGATTTTCTTAAATTTTGAAACGGTTCTACTGCATCAAATCGACTTCAGTTTGACTTATTTCGAAGGTCACTGTTCCGGCTATGAGATAGAATTTTTGGAGCTCTTTAAGCACGCGCATGCGCAGTAGAACTCATTTTCTGAATCGAGAAGTACTTTTGGAAAATCGAATCGCATATTTGACGCTTTTTTCAGCTCAAAAAATTTTTGATAATCATGGTATCGATGTGAAATGATTCGACAAACACATGAAAGTAGGTTATATGTCTGTTTCAGGGAGATTTAAGGGAGAAAAACGCGTTTTAGCCATTTTTGACTTTGAAATCGTACTAAAACGCATGCCACGAGCTCCAAACCCCCAGGAAATGGCTGAAAATTCTTTTGTAATTAGATTACCAACTGAAAAATCGAGAAAAATTTTTTCTAATTTTTTGAAGGGTGAGGAACTCTGTAAAGCCACGTGAATGATAGGTTTTTTGATTACCTCTCAGGTGCTCTTCAAAAATTTGGAATCGGTTGAGGAGGAGAAAAGTTATAAGCAAAATACTAACGCAAAGTTTGATTTTTGGGTTTCTCAGTGGAATCAATTATTTACCCATAGCCGAGGCAAAAAAAAATTTTTTCGGCCCAATAAAAATTGCTAAAATCATGTTGTAATATATCGAACCGATTAAGAAACTTCGGGAGGCGAAAAAAATGTCGTGCAGAAATTATTTAAATTTGGCGTGGACATCCTCACGTACACAGACCTCACATGCTCCTGTCCGTTCGGCGCGACGAAAGAGAGGGGGCCGCGTCTAATTAATTTTTTACAGTTGAATTACAAAATGGCGTGTGTAAACAGCTGCGCACGTCAAGAACAGCCCCGAAGTGGAAAACATTTATTTGTCGTGGTCGCGTGAGATTTTGGCCACGGCATTTATTCTGCGACAATATTCTTGGAAAACAAGTTTCTACATGTTGAGGCCGGCGGACGGCCTGTGATTAAATTGTCACTCACGTCGTGTGCTGTTGCTGCCGCTGGCCGCGCTGGCGATGGCTGCCGCTGCGTCGAAGGTCGTCGATGGATGCGAACGCCGATGAATGGGCGTTGATCGTCATAGTTTCTGTCGATGATTTCCGCACGGAACTGGCCTGCTCCCACGCGCGGATCGGTAACGTCCGCGCTCGCACGCGCTGGTCGCTTCAGGTGTTGCGGCGTGGCTGGCGTGCGCGGCGCCAGGAGGTTGATTATGTCTTCGTCATCCGAGTCCAGGAATTCATTGCATGCTGTTGTTCTTCGCAGGTCGACGACGGGGCTACAGAGCACGGCGGTCGGGGCGTTGGTTATGACTGGCAATTTGTTAACCTAAGCCATGAGGTCCCACTGCTGAGCCTGCTGCTTGGTGATGGCGTTAGAGGGTACGATGATTTCAATCTCGTCGACCCTGGGTCGTTCGACGATTGGAACAATTCCCGTCGAAAGTTCCGTTGCAGGTACGCTCGGGGCAACGAGAGTTCGAAGTAGCAATTCCGACGTTCCTTGGGGCCCGCACCTTCTCACTCGGGCGCTCAAGTTGAGTACCGTTGATGATGACGTTTGGGAGCACCTCTTCGGCGTCGGCGGCTCGCACTGGTCCCGCGCGTGGCTCCGTTGCTCTTTTCTTCCTCGGTGAGTTCTTGGAGGTGGCCTTGCGCTTGGCATCCTTCTTCTGGTTTGTAGCTCGACGCGGCATCGCGAGAAGATCGCCCAGTTCCTCTTCGAGCTGCATGGCTCGTTCTTGATCCTTTTCACGCTCCTCCTCCTTCTTCTTTCTCCTTCATCTTTGGAGTCGGAGGTTTCCTCGTTGCCGTCGCACTGCCGTTCGGGCCCACTTCACCGATTCGACGCCATCGGCCGGGTTTAATGTCGTTGTGAAGGTGGCGTAGGCAAGCGCCATGTTGGCGAGAGCCACTTCTATTATGCAGCAGTTGGGACGTGTTCCGCTCACGATCACAACTTCGTCGTCTGTCGAGCCAGGATCGCTTAATGGTGGCTGTAATGGTCGAGACCAAACTGTCTCCAAGTTGCGAGCATCGCGGGCCCTACACTCAGCCCTGCTGCGGTGGCGTAGGAGGGTCGAGGCCTCAGCGAATGGCTGGAACTCAGCGCTTTGGTCTTCTCCGGATCCATAGGCCGACGTCATTGGAGTGGTTGGATCTCTTTCTTCGTCAGATGCAAGGGCGGTAGTGGAGGTAGCACCATCTGTCAGATATCCTTCCTCGATGAACGGCTGTTTGTTGTGCAGACGAATCTGCAGGGAGAACAGGGATTCGAGATCCCTTTTCGGTGACCCGCTTACGTTATTGACATGGATGCGGTTGGACCCCTCGCTTGATGAGCTCTTGGCGATGCTGATGGTCGTTTTCTCAGTTCGGGGGTTGAGTTGGCCATGTGGCAATCGTGGCAACGTCCCGGGCAGCGGGTGGCTACGTGGTTTGGGGTGGAACCGTGGTGACGATCTAGGGAGGCTCGAGTCGCCCTGGGAGTCTAACCGGCTCCGCAACTCGATTGAGGCCTCCTTCTCTCGGCGAAGCTCGGCATATTGGTCGTCCTCGTAGTCGGATTTGTCATCCGACGAATCGTTCCGGAAGATTGTCCCCTCGGTTCGAGTGTTGGATCGGCCATGCGGCAGTCGCGGCAACGCCCCTGGTAGCAAGTGGCTACGTGGCTCAGGGCGGAACTGTTGCGGCGATCCAATGAGGCTCGAGTCACGATTTAACTGTAACAAATGCGACGCGTTGAAACTCTAGCATACCATTTCGAAGGTGCGATGTCTCTTGCCGTGCAGGTGACGCGGAGCCAGAGTTTCCCCGACTCACGTTCACGGCATCCGTAGGATATTGAAGGGCTCGCATCAGGAGAACGGGGGTCTTTTATCCCGATAAGTTACGCGCCACGCGATGGTCCGACAAAAATAGTCCGCGCCCCGAGCCTGCCATCCTCGCAAGAAACGATGCTTGCGATATGCCGGAGCCAGATATGCCGGAGCCAGTTAATGTACGATGAGGCGTGGATCGTGTGAGTGATTTTCATCGAGCGGTTATCGAACAATTGCACGAGCTGGCGGCCACGGCGGGAATGAATTCAACCCGCCTTGTCCTTTGACTCCTCTCTCTTCCCGCACAGAAATGACGCCTCTCCAGGACTCCACGTCATTATTTGGCGCCTAAGGAGAAGGGCCTCATGAGTATACGTGATATACCATGAAGAAGCATCCAGGATCATGGAGACCGATGAGCAGTCGGACATCTCGAGCCCCCGAGACCAAGATGAGAAACGCTCAGTGGCGCCCACCCCAACGTGCAGGAAACTCTCGCATGATTGGAGATACTTCAACAGGCTTCGTCAAAACTGCACGTACGTACCAAACGACGTCGAGAAGGAAAACGGCTTCACCACACCTGGCGAGGGCCAGTACACTTCTTCTTCTACGCCGGCTGCCGCCGCATTACGATCGATCGATGCGTTCGGGAGTTATTTTGTACCAAAGGCAAGACAATAAACATACAAACATACATCCGGACATCAGGGAACTGGCTTATAAAATAATTCATATAGGGAGTTGTATGAGATGGGGGGAAGATAAGGGGTACCATTAGATAGAGCTTGGCGAGTAGAAGAAGATGGAATAGGTTTCATCAATATCGGTGAATCATAAGAGGGTGGAAATTGAGAAAGAAAAAAAACATTTCGTGGAAAATTTTCTACACGATTACAATGCTTTCTCTACGAGAGAGCAAAAACCAGCAGATTGGATAGTTTGAAACCCTGCCGTCGTAAGGTTTTGAAACATTTTATTTACAATTAATATGCATGCTGCCTTGGATGATCCATTCATGCTTCGAATTAAAATTGGACTGACATAGTTACTGAGTTATCAAATTGCTGGGAGCCCACCAATCCTAAAGATATTGAGCGCAATTCATAATTCGTTTCACCAGTTTGTGAGAGAGACAGAGTGATAGGAAATCGCATGCATCAGATGAATACAGACAGACTCCATAATTTAGAGGTTTTACGACGTAGTGAGACTGAAAAAGGATATGATCAACACCGCGTTGTGCAGCGGATCAGTTAGTTCTCGGGGTCATCTCCACGTGCGCGCATTATACAGGCTTACGACAAGCACACAACACAGCACAGAGGGGCAGATGTGCATGCAAAGCATTCGCGTTTTTTCGGCTACCTACGCTGGCGCGTAATTGCAGAAAAAACGCGTTTCCACTTAGGTTAGCTATGAAATAGCATATGCACCTTGTTGCGGAAGCTGCGTTTTTGCCGACCTCGTGCTGGGCGTCAAAAAGCGCAGCTTCCGCAACACGGTACATAATATACTATTATAGCTACCTAACTGGAAAACGCATTTCCACTTAGGTTAGCTATAAAATAGCATATGAACCTTGTTGCGGAAGCTACGTTTTTGCCGACCTCGTGCTAGGCGTCGGTTTTGCCGACGCCCTACGCACTCTGTAGCTTCCGCAACACGGTACATAATCTACTATCACTTCGGCAATGTATTACGAGGCTGAAGTCTTTGCAGCATGGTGATGGGTGTTTCAGAAGGTGTGCACAAAGAGTTAGAGATCGAATCGATTGAATTTTGATGTTGAAAGCAATTCAAACAGTCTAATTCCGTGATGACACCAACACGACATTTGGAGTGTCACTGTACACGACTTACACCAAGTTTTTTTTCGAGAAGTTTGAGGTCAAGTCTTATTTTGTTCCGGTTGTTCAAATTTCCACCAGGAATCAATTATTTCCGCTTACTCAAGGCCATTGAAACAGCTGAAGTGACATGAGCGATATCTGAGTCCACGTTAATTCGTTTAGTACCCCTAATTTACTTTCTGAATTGTGACTTGTTCTGAGATCTCGACGGTTGCACACTGAAATACAGATCCCGAAGAGGAATAGTCGTCGGTTTTTTGGTTTTTCCATCCGATAAGCCATGTATGATTCAATGAATGCAGTTAATGATTACTCAAGTTAAAGCTGTCGTATCTCTTGGATGACTCTATTGCAAGATGCATTTGTATGAGGAAATGGAGAATCTAGTGGTTACTCAAATCAATCTTTACTTGCATTCTCTCAAAAACAGAAACTGACGAGAACGACCCATAGATTTGCCTGTATTCTTGTAGCCATAGTACTTTATGAAATGGAAAACGTGCACAGTAGGAACTCAATAATTTGAATTTCAACGGACCCGATAAAAATTTCAAGTTAGGGAGCTTTTTGGCCTTTTCTAAGAAAAAGCTTTGTAATCGTCACAGCCAAACTCACTCTTCCCTCATCATCCGTTTTTTCTCTGACCATGAACTTCTCTCTAATAATTCCTGAAATACATCTTATTCATATAGTCGACGAGAGCTTTGAATTCACAGAGATCCCAATAATCCATGATCGACCAGAACAGATCATGCCCGGTTTTAAAGATTCCTTCACCTGCGGCATACCTGCACACCAACTCATCATTTTCACAAGGAGATACTGTACCATACAGTACTATACAATACTATACCATCACATTGGGATTAGAAGTGAATGGTTTTGGACAAGAAGAAACTTTCATGGAGAGAACTGATGATAGACAAGAATAGAAAGAATTTTCAAAACATAACCAAGAAAAAAAGAAACATCCATGTAGAATTGATGTGAAAGAATGATGATCACCGATTGACATTACGTTAATAGCATCAGCATTGGTCTAGGTGAATGTCACTTTAGGAGTAACGGATTCTTGAAGAATTTGCACGAACAAACTGAGGTTTATTGAAACATTGGTTCCTTTGCGCCGCTTTGTTTGATTGGAACGGTGCAGTGGGTTTATTCATCAAACCCTTCCCATCTGCTCCGTTTTACAAAATCTTGAACTCAAGTCTCTACTCATCGTAAGAGTTTCAAATTCAAATCAGTGCGCGTGCCTAGCTTTCCCTTCTATCGTTTCAAACGGGAATAATTCGAATGATAGTTCCATGGATATAATCGAGTATAATAGGAATGATCAATCCACCAGACCAAGCAACATCTGTATTCTCTGAAAAATACCAGTCATCAATCATGGCTTACAACAAAAAAAAACTGTGGAAATCATTGAACTAAGTTGGATTAAATCAGATTACATTTAGAACACGCGGTTCGACCTCATCTGGCCCATACATCAGCACAAGTAAATGGAATCAAATATTAATAATTGGAAAAACAGTAGATATCATGAACATGGAAAAATAACAGATGGTGAGGGGTTGCGATATTGAAAAGCAATTGGTATTCTTGCTGTCGTAATATTATCAGCAAAATAGAGTCAATATAAATACCAATATCACATGGGCCAATTTAACGACCAGTTTTCAAGCTCGTAAGAGATTGCCATTTGGAAACCCCAAAGAATTCCATACCGATGATCAATCTTCCCCCGGCTCGCCACAATTTTCCAATGTCTGAGTTGTACGGCCCGACAAAAAGCTCAGAAGTTTTTACTCCTGGGTTGCGTAACTCGGAGCAGAACTTCCATTCTGGTTAGATCTTCTGATTCTTAGTCATGAGCTCCCCTACTAATATGTTGATCTCTGGAACAAGGGACCGGGCTATTAATAATTCATCCATTCAATGTGGACTGATGCCTCGAATGATGCTCTTGGTAAAATCGCGTATAATTTGAGAAATTCTGTTATGCAATCAACTCATCGTACCTCTTTTTCTAAAATACTTTTGAAAATCTAGGATTTCAACCCTGACGTCACCACCGACCACATAAATGTAAATTCGGAAGAGTTTTTACATCAAAATGCTTCGATTCAAACTTGCAACCGTACAAGGCTCGGAATAAAAATAGATCTGGTGATTTAACTCGATCCATGACATGAGTCAGCAAAGCATTCTAAAGGTCTGCAAGCTTAATCTTATAATTATTGAGAGCAGATTTCAACCAAACTATTCAAAGAATATTAGTTTTGAGGAATATCCAAGACATAAATCCAAGATCAGAATGAGTGGATCGTATTCTCCTCTCGGGCATGAATTAGGAGAGCACCAGGTGTGCTGATGGATATAATTCGGCGATCTTGGTGTTTTGGTACAAAATATTGAAATATGAAAGGATTATATCCGTCAATGAATCTTTTTTTCTGAGCTACTGTCATGTAGGAGGTCCGTTGTATCAAACGCGTTAGAATTTCTCTATTTCTATCAGATCAAGGAGATTCCCAGAGAATGGTCGAAGCCTGTAAGCCGCACACCTGGTGATATCTTTATTCGAATGACATATCTAAGAAAATTGTGACAGTGAGAACAATCTATCGATGAAAAAACACTGATGATTTTCAGCTCCATGTCATTTTTCGACGGGCTTCAAACGCCAAAAGAATGCGTTTGAAGATTGTGAGAAGTCTCAAATCCATCCCCAGTTCAAGGATCTAAGATAAGTTTCACTGAGCTAACGTTATGAAATTTGAAATTTTCACATGTCAACCTGTGGCCTTGATTGATATGTACAGTATCAACGGTGAACTCAAATCTTTATCAATAGATGATTGAATGGTACTCAGAAATGGTTGCAGATACTGCCATGTTTGCAATAATACTGCCTCAAATACTGCCATACAGCGCATGGGCATTGGAGGAGAATGTGGTTCTGATATGGAAAATTTTTCGGATGTAGAATTCATCTCTTTCGTGGACATCAATTTTATCTATCAAACTATTACGCCACAGAATGAACTATTTGATGAAAAATGCAATGATTCACATATTGAGTTATACTTACCGCGAGTTAAGAAGACGAACAATCGCTAATCAGACATTGGAACCCATTGTATTATAACAATAACCATGTGATGATTGTCGAATTCAAATAAGGATATGAAAATTCAAGGCCCGGCAAACACATACCTTTCTATTGATGTGGTTATGAGCCAAAAAGTGGAGTTTTTCGGAGTTCTAGACCGTTCCTCGCCAGTTGTGTGTTTGACGTCTATATTGGAAGATGTTACAGTTTCTGTTCATATTTATTCTAACTCGTTTCATCATCATAGATTCCGAAGGTGAGGACTTCTGTGACTCTTGTTGGTCGGTTCCCAGCGACTTACGATTCTGATATGCATTGTCATCTATTCATCTTGAACGCAGATATACATTCCTCGTGAAGTTTCAGATTCCCTTCACATGATATGAAGCATTAGAAAACGTTTTTTGGATACTAATGATTCGAGAACATCTGTTGTCTGGCTATGATAAAAATTTAGAGTAGATGCACTGTAAAAAATTTGTTGACTTTCAACCAAAAATTCAATCAAGTAGTTGAATTAAAACAAGGTGGTTGAATTTTCCGATGGTAGTTTGGATGACTCCTCGGGATGTGGGTAGCCCTCGGACTGATGTCCTAGCTTTTATCGTTGTCAAGGATTTGGGAGATATTTGTTCATAATGGCTTACCCTCACCGAGGCAGATGGTTCAACGATCATATTCCAATTACGAATCCTCTTTGTTAATAGAATTAACAAATATAATTCATGGGGAAAAGCCTCCGGGCTTGGAATGATCGAAAAATCGAAGGAAGAGGAAGGATTTTTGAGTAGCGAAATTATCATTTTCGGTTTCATATCTTGGCGATTCACTGCTTTTCTGGATTGGAGTATTTGGAGAAAAAATGATTAGATGGCGTAAAGCGGACTTGGAGATACTTCGGCATCTGAAGCTCAATGGTAGGAATATCCAAACATTGATGTGGAGGGTTTGCTAAGCCAGAATTCGAGTCTTGGCATGAGTTACAAAATGCCAAGGCTGCTTTTTGATTCATTCGATACGGTTGTGCAGAAATTGATAAAGGCAGAGGGCCTTAGCTCCCCCCCCCCCCCCCCCGCCTGCGCAGTCTTCACTGTGAAAATTTGTTAACTTTCAACCAAAAACTCAACCGCTGGTTGAAATTCAACTTCCAACCAGATGGTTGAATATAAATTCAACCAGATGGTTGAATTTTGTATCCAACCAGAAGTCGAAATAAAAACTTCCACCAGTTGGTTGAAGTTTTTTCCCAAAATTTTCCACAGTGTGGAGTTTGCTAAGACCTGCTCTCTTTAGACAATATAAATCGAATCCCCAAAATAAGGTCGAAATGCAAGCGTTTATGGCAGAACGAAACGATATGGGAGAAGAGGTGTTGTGCTCGCGAGAAGCATCACAATTCAAATTGATAAAATCGAGGCAAAAGTACCAGATCACGAATCAAATCTAAAATTGTACCCATCACCCTATGACAATCTTCACTTTTGTCAAAGCTGATTACTTCAAAATGTCTAATTTGTTTCTAAACTAGATGGGCATGAGTTATTACTGTTTCATGATTCGGTATCATTTGTATGGAGTTGTATCAGGCACACGGAGTTGAATGTGAACAAATCATAAGATCCTGAGAGCTTATCTCCGTATGAGTTTCAATGAAATGACCATCGTCGACATTTGAAATTTGTCCGAGCCATGTCAATTCCTCCCAGAAATATCAATTTCCATGCGTTCCTCGACGTTGATCGTGTTAGCAAGATCTATTGTGAACCTTGGTACTTGCCTCAAAACGAAAACTATGGCTTATGAACTTTCTGGGAGTTTAATAACCTAGTAAGACTCACGGTATGACTGAGAATTTACAAAGAAGTAATCAATCGCACTCCAATCCGAGTCATAATCCTGCTATACGTAGGTCTTACTCGAGTCGAATTCAAGCCGAACTGTCAAAATTTCTCTATCAGTATATCTTGTGCACTAGGGTGTCCGTTATTTACCAATATTTTTTAATCGACTTCTTCCACGACTATTAATCTTTCTTATGGTTGGAAATGAACAAAAAATATTTTTTGGGATTTTTAAAGAAATATTTCACCGTGCCTGTAGAGCCATGAAGTTTCCCATTTAAATAACATGGGATTTTCCTCGTAAAACGGTCAGCTATTTTTCCTGGGCTCATTATCGGCCAAAAAAATCC
>JAPYYZ010016947.1:0-10214 GCA_030522705.1 Eretmocerus eremicus | reverse complement strand
GCCAAGTAATAGCTCTTTCGCGCCAATGCAAGGATAATCAATGGAAATGACTTTATCGGCATTGAAACGCGCGTGAGCCATTCAAATTCAACGTAGAGTTATACTATAGCTCGAGAGCATGATTATTTATTCCAAAATAAACTTCAATTTTGGGGTGTTGGCACTCACAGAATCTAACTTTGTATGCTCGTACTGCAGAAATAGTGGGTTTCTGATTACATGTAGGACAACGATTTGGTGGGTCTCGATAAGACGAACAAAGGAGTAATGTTGTAATATCCCAATTTAGCGCGTTATTTTCGATTTATACGGAGAATATCGTCGAATTCGCCTGTTTTTGGTCGAAAAATCGACCTTTGGACGCTTATATCTCAGAAATGATGCGTTTTTGAGGAAATCTGAGAAAAAATCGATAGGCCCTGATAAGACAAACCTGAAAGTATTCCTGTGGAATCTTGATTTAGCGCGTTGTTCTTGAGTTATACAGGGATTACCGTGAAAATTTTCATTTTCGGGCGAAAAATCGACCTTAAAACACTTATATCTCGAAATCTAACCATATCTAGGGTACTCACCTCGATCACGTTTGAATGTACGCTGAATAAGCTTTTGAATGAGTATAGGGTGAACACGAGAGGACGACAGACATATACTGCCTGTCTGTGTAATTAATTGAGAAATTCATAGGATGCCGACCTTTGTTGGTAAATTATCGTTTCTTGACCAACTTGATATTGCAATACTCACTCTACTGGAGGCCGACGGATATACAGGAGGTCCCCCGAAGCATGGACTATTGGGTTACTTCCAGTTGATCCTGTGTCCGAGCGATCCATCCAAAACGAGAACGGATCTGCAAGTCCATTCATTTGGATTCCTCGTGAATAACTAATCATCATGTACTAAAATTACGAATTCTTGCAACTTCCAGTGCGCAGACATTATTGTCCTCCATTTCTTCAAGATGCTAGAGAATCTCTTGGAATACGGATGTACCATACCGCTGAAACTCCTACCGATCTGGAACCTTATCATCATCCATGGTCATATCCAGGTGAGCGTGTGAATATGAATTATTCCAAATAAAATGAAGAATTGTGATAGACAAAGTAGCTCAGGGATCCCCACGTGTTCCTGGAATCGATTTTTGAGGATTCCGTCAGGGTTATGGGTCGCTGATTAGTATGAATCAATAGAATTTAAGATTGAGCTCTGTACTGGGGAAGTTTGCACTCCAAAACCTGAGGCTAGAGAAACTTTTATAACAGAGCATAATGAATTTTTGTGCAGTGGACATAGAGCCTTAATGGAAACACGGAATAAGACTCGTCAAAGGTTTTACTGGAAAAATATGAAACGCGAGGTCAGGAAATTTGTGAGAGTATGCAAAGAATGCCAGGGGAATGAATTGGTACGAGTAAAAACAAAGCACCTCACGCTTCTCCCAAATTGCCCGAGAAAAGCATTGCGAAAAATTCGAATTGATCTCCTAGGACCGTTCTCAGCTACAGAATCAGGCGAGAAATACACGAGTACACATTACATGGCAACGTGTACTCTTCAAATGAATAGGAGCGATAGCTTTAAAAAACATCGATTCTGTGAGGACAGCGAATAATTTTCCAAACGACTTCATAATGAGATTTGGATGCCCAGAAGTGGTACAATCCAACCGAGGAGCAAAATTGATAGCCGGAGTAATGGAGGAGTTTTCAAAGATTTTCGAAATCTCGAGAACAAAATCAACTACATGGCATGCTCAATTTCAAGGCAATCTGAAAAGCAGTCATCAAGTTTTCGTCGAGTATTTGGAATTTTATGTGAATCGCAACAATTGGACAAAATTCTTGAAAGCTGTAACTTTCTCATACAATACTATCGTATCTGAATCGACTCACTTCACACCACCCGAAGTAGTATTCGACTGCAAAGTAAAAATTCCATCTCCATTTTTGTCAGGTAAGGCGCCACGGACTTGAGACGCGCTTATGAATAAATTCTTGGAACAGTTGAGCGAAGTTTAATGGAAGGCTCCAGAATACTCAAAGAAGTCGAAACGAAAATTCTAAGCATACTGCGCATATCTAAGCGTACTGCGATGGAAAAGCAAATGTAGAAGCTCTCAGAGTAGGAAATTACGTATACCTCTTGAAGTACCAAAATCAAGTTAACTGAACGACCAATATAGGTGTCCCCACCAGATGACAAATACTAAACGACAAGAACATATTTGATAGAACTTGACCATAAAGTGGAAGAGAATTATCTTGGAAGATTCCATATTCAAAGTAACTCACTCAGTAGATGTGTGGATTTTTCGCTTGTAGCCGTTCAGAGCGCTATGTTTTTTGTTCTTGCCCAAACATATTTCGCAAGTGGATCTTCCTACGTCACAGCCAAGCCCCTCAAGGTTGACTATCTCATGAGTCATATACAGCCGCTCGCAGGATGGACATTCCACCTTTTATTACATCTGAGATCTTATTAGGAGATTATGGAAATGCCAACAGATAATTTAGACCAAACAATATGGAATGAGCCAGATCGAGCCAATGCGACCCGAACTTCCGCGAACGCCTGGTGTGAACGATAATTGAATACAGTCTGTGCGGGCCGATGCGACGCGCCGCACAGTGGGGCGAAGACAGTAATTTTGGGCAAAAATCGTCGCCGCCCGAGTGTTTGAGCTATCGGTATGATTGGGAATGGATTCTCTTCATCTTCTTCAGTTCTACAAGATGTATCCGCAAGAATTTTGATTAGAGCGATTTTTGTGGTCGAAATATAGTTACAAGCCAGATTTGGGCAGAATCAGAGGGCCATCACACACACTGGGTAGTAGGGGCTCGTCTTGAGCAACTTGTGCCATCATGAAATTGATTTTCATGCCCTCTGAGTAGTGGTATTAAACATTTGTGACCAGGTGAAGGGTCGGGGGTAGCCGCCGAGGTCGCCGAGATCAATTCAAGAAAGAATCCTCGAGTCAGATTGGGGCGAAATTGATTCACTATGTCGAGTTCATCGATGCGGGTGGATTTTTCGTATGAAATTGATCTTGTGCGAACTCTGAAGTTTTTGGATCACGTTTCGGGCCTTATTGTCCATCATCTGCGACCAGAGAGAGGATCAAGAACTGCCACTAGTAAATCTGGGAAGCTAATTTGGAACAAAACTTTATTGGTGAATACTGCACACCCGTAGGCGGTGATGGATTTTCGACCCGAATCTGTCATTGTGCCACCGTCGAGGTACTCTAGGCGAGAGAGATTTAGCATTTGTGCCCAGAGTAAGGGTTGAAAATAGCCGCCGAGATTGTGGGGGTGAACTCAGGATGAATCGTGAGGAAGGAATTAACGAATTCATGACTGATTATGGATTAGAATCATGAAATCATCCTTGCGGCAGATCGAAAATAGTGGAAATACCTACTATGATCCAAAATTGCCCATCTGCAACGAGGGCGAGGACTGGGACTGACCTCCAGAACGGCCGGGATCGACTTTGGGACGGATCTATCATATCGCTCTGTAGCCATCGAACCGACTGAACTGATGAGGATGGATCCCAATGATTGGTTCGATCTCGTGCCATCTCTAAGAATGTTCCAGTACCTCCTGAATATTTGTATCGATCATTTGCGTCTACATAGACGACTGGTGAGTCGCCAAGACCCTGGGCGTCGATTTTGTGCCGGTTGCCATGAGAGAAGGTCCCGAATTCACCACAAATTCCGAATACGACTGACGAAGTCATCCTTGTGCCATCTCGAGAACACCGTGAATGCATAGTGACATCAAAGATCTATCGATTTTGACCACGGAGAGCACTGCAAACGGCCGCCAGGATTGCTTTCATCAGGGTTATCGCGATCCAATCTTATGTTGAGAATGAGACGATGCCGATGAAGATCGATTCAATGCATGGAACGATCTCGTGCCGACTCAAAATCACTTGGAATACATTCCAGACATTATCGTTCATCATTTGTGGCGGGATAGAGGCTCGAAAACAGTTGCCAGGAATGCTGGGAGGTCGATGTCGGACAAGGTCGTCTTATATGTCTGCTGCAAATCAATAAGCGTTGATAGGGTTCAACCAGAAATTTGTCTTTGTGCCACCACCAGAATGGTCTGGCAAATTCTCGGCGAGGAACCCGTAGAGTTTGGGCCCAAAAAGGGAATTGGGAGTGCCACCAAAATGATGGGGGTCGATGTTAGGCCGGTAATGGTTTTCAATTAATCCACTAATATCCGCGAATCCTTCAAGTTGTCCTCAACAACTTTGTCCTTATGCCGACTCGAGACCACTGTTGATGCATCCTGTCGACAAAAACCTATCATTCGCGACCAAGGATAGGATTGGGAATGGCCGCCAGAATGGATGGGATCGACTTTGGGGTGGATCCGTCGGGTCAGGTTTGAGTGAAGGGCCAACTGGGCTGATGAGGATGGATTTCCCAAACGGATTTGATTCCGTGCCAACTCCAAACCACTTGGAACGCGTTAAGATCCTGGGGATCGAGTTTTGTCCGGTTCCAGCGATGGAACTCCACTGATAATCGTGAATTTCAGTACCGAATACCTTCTTGTGCCAACTGGGAAACACTCAAAATGCATGCTGTGGCTAAGAACCTATCATTTGCGATCACGGGTAGGATTGGGAATAGCCGCTAGGATGGATGGGACCAACTTTGAGACGGGTATGTCGGATCAGTTTCGAGTGAAGGGGCAAATTAGGCTGATGAGGATGGGTTTCCCGAATGGATTTAAACTCGTGCCAACTTCAAACTACTTGGATCAAGTTATGGAGATCATTGTCCATCATTTGCGTCCAGATAGGAGACTGGAAATGGCCACCATTAATTTTAGCAACATTCGACATGTTCTACGGTTCATAACTGAACAAGTCCAATTTGTCATAGAGTCAAAACTGGTTTCCAGGAGGCGACCTGAGTTTGATGAGCTCTTTAGCCAGTTTCTTCCCATCAATTTCCTAGAAATCGATTCTTAGTACATATAGAAGATATTCGAAAATATTATATGCGTTTCTTCAACTTGGCACTACGAGCAATATCCACAATTAGTCTCCAGCTTTTAAATGCCGGATACGTCACAGATTGAAAACGAATTTCTTTCGAGTCAAACTGTGAACCTCCAAGCCTCTGTGTACTCGAGACGGAAGATGCATCGAAGGGTTCTTAACGGAAAGATTGAGAAAAAGATCATTGGAAAAAATTGATTTTACGAACGCGGTGGCGTTTCGTCTCTTGACAGTGGCCAGACTCATCAGGGGGAGATGGCGTGGTTTGTGTCGCGTCTCCTCGACGCCTCGATGTTCTGGCTCCTTGGGGCTCCTATATATCAATCGCAGTCCAATCTGATCGCTTGCGAGAAAGGTCTTTAGCACGCTCTTTCCATATGATTTTACTCTCGAAGCAGATGGTAGCCCGAACTACTTCTATTATCGACCAATACATTGATCGGTGATGTGTGCGCTCGCGGGAAATTTCAAATATATTATATGCGTCTCTTTAACTTGGCACTACGAACAATATCCACAATTGATCTCCAGCTTTTGAATGCTGGATACGTCACATTCCACTCTCGAAGCAGATGGTAGCCCACTGCCGTCAAAGATATTCACTTCATGGACTTACTCTCCTCACGAATCTTGATAACTGAGAGACTGCAGCCCAATTGCATCGAATTCAGAAACTGCATGATTACCATGCCAGCTTCGAGACATCATGCACGGTGTTTTTGTCTTCGTCCGGCGACACTTTTGAGACATGTGGTGTGGAGTTTTTGGGACTAGGATAACGCATTCTTGAGGATCAGATCCACTCTGTGAGGCCCTAAGTACATTATCCATCTCGTTTCAATAGTAGACAAGAATTCTCTCTTCAGTAGTCAAGAGAAGAATGTCAAGAACACGGGAACGATATGTACCTCAAAAGCAACTCTGAAGCGTTGAGCTTGCGAGAGATGAAGGTGGCACCAGCGTTGGCTACCGTCCTTAGCGGGGGCCCTGAAAGGCACATCTTGTTTTTCTTGTGTTGGAAGGCAGAACTCACACTACGACTCTATAATGTTATTGAAATGGTCTGATGATGAGAGAGCTGAGTTACCGTCCCGTATTACGCTTGGAACTGGATCTAAGAGATATCTCCGGGCCGTACGTAGGGAAGAGTCAAAATATTCATACACTCGGATCCAGTGTAATCAATCGTTCCAAAATTAGATCAGCATGTTCATAACATGTATTTCTATGACAATGAAAATTCCTGAAGCATTACGAAGTCACCAGACTCAACAGCACGGAATAAAAGAGAACTTTGGCACGGGGCTCGTCTGAAGTCACAGACTTCTGCATTCTTTCCTGCATCAAATCAGTCGCCAACCCATGTTTTTCCCCATGGCATCTCACTGGGCTCATTAAACTGCACGATATGTGCTCATTTCGGTTGCGGAATGGCGACGAAATGGGAGGAACAGTCAAGATATTCATACACTTGGATCCAATGTAATCAATCGTTCCAAAACTAGATAAGCATGTTCATAACATGTATCTCCATGACAATGAAAATTCCTAGAGCAATACGGAGACACCAGACTCAACGGCACGGAATACAAGAGAACTTTGAATTGATGAATTTGTGATCTTCAGTCAATCTCACTCAAATCTGTTTCGAGGATTCTTTCTCGAAATCGATCTCGGTGACCTTGGCGGCCACCCCCAAACCTCTATTCGATCCCAAATGAAAGATATCCAATGGCAGAAGGTATGATAATTGATTTTGAGGTAGCACAAGAACGGATGCATGACTCGATTCGATTGATAGCGCTCGATTTATAGTCCTACCTCGAATAATCCGAACGAAACTCGACTCTCCACATCCTCGGCGGCTACCCCCGACCCTTCACCTGGTCACAAGTGATGGACATCACTGTCTAGGGGGCATGAAAATCATTCTCATGATGGCACAAGTTGCTCAAGACGAGCCCCTACTACCCAGTGTGTGTCATGTCCCTCTGATTCCGCTCGAATCTGGCTCGTAACTATATTTCGACTACGAAAAGTCACTCTGAGCAATTTTTCAATCAAAGCGTTGCGTGTCTAGGCGGATCGAATCACTTGTGAGTGAATAAAAATTCGTAAGTAATCTGGATCATCCTTGATTGACAATACGCCAAAAGATGAAGAACGGTCCAGCGTACCAACGAATTCCCATCCGCTCATGAAGAATGGAGACAAGTGACAACGTTGGGTCTCGTCTACCTGAGTTTTTGAAGCGGCTCGCGTACGCGAAGGTCTTCCGCGTCCGATGCAAGTTTGAGTCTCACGTGAGTGAGTTTCAAGAATGTGCTCGCGTACGCTAGGACCTTTCAAAGCCGAGGCAACGTTGGGTCTCGCGTGCACAGAATTCTAATTGTACTCGCGTACGCGAGGGTTCTCCGTGGCCAGTGCAGTGTTGGATCTCACGTTGGCAAGTCTCGGAATCGGCTCACATGCGCGAGGATTTCCCACGGCCGAGGGAGCGCCGAGTCTCTTACGTACGTGAGTTCGGAAATCGGCTCGCGCCCGCGAGCTTCGAAGGTTTTCCGCGGTCAGAACAGAGTTGCGTCTCGCAGACGCAAGTTTTCCTATTGGAGATGGGCCGCGGGAAACGCTTCCGCAAGCGTTTCCCGCGGCCGAGGTGGAGTTGAGTCTCGTGCGTACGCAAGTTCAGAAATCTGCTCGCGTACGCGAGGATCATCCGTGGCCGAGGCATAGTTGGATTCCGTGTAAGCGTAGGCATTCACCCTTGAAGATGTTCCCTTACGCTACACTCACAACCCATTCATACTGGGATATTGCTGTTTGAAGTCTTGCGATACCGCGATTGTTAGATTTTGGGATTTCCAAACTCGTGTACCCAAGATCCTCAATTTTGCGCCGGCCGCGGAGAACCCTCGCGTACGCGAGGCAGACACACAACTCGTCTGCGCGAAAACCAGGATTTGCTCGGCATCAGAAAATCCTAGTGTACGCGAGCTGATTTCTAAATCCCCTTACGTGGATCGCAAACTTGCCTCAGCCATGGAAGACCTTTGCATACGCGAGCCGGATTAAGAATTCACGCACGCGAGCCAGCTCCGGATTTACGTACGTGAGAGACTCAATTCCGCGTCGGCTGCAGGAATCTCTCGCATGCGCAAGCCCATCCCAAGACTTGCCTACGCGATATCCAATACTGCTCCGCCCGCAGAAAACCCTCGCCGATTTCCAAACACCCCCGGGAATTTCAAACATGATTTCAAGACAATTCTGGTGCAACAAATACACCAAAACTCTGCAAGTATCCCACGCTCTGAAAGGGCTCGAAATGCAGCTCACTGGCACAACGTCTTCAAATGTATCGTCCCGCGCGGCGCGCGGCCGCTTTTAGCATTGGCTGCCATATATCGAGACCCCGCACGGGACGCGGCCACCTCTAACATTGCTTCCCATTCCCCGAAGGGCCGCATGTCGTGCCCTCGGATCGAGCTTGAGCCGCTATAAGAATACCTCGGGAATAGGACCGCAACCCGATGGAATTACACCATCGGGTCGTGGTCCGAATACAACGCGCCAGCAATGAATACAAAGAATCACCCCCTGAAGCGCGTGATCTTGGTTGTACGTATATATATGAGAATAACCGCATTCTGAGATTGAACATTGGTTGATACCTTACGAATATTCGGTAGACTCTGCTTTGATGTAAAAATCTGGGGAAATCTTGGAATCATACTGATGAAAACTGCTTTACGCTCATGCAAATCATACTCACACACTTATATATACCTAGATATATTTTTTATATGTGACATTCCTCCGAAGTAGTCACTTCTACTCTTGAACACAGATTCTCATACTTTTCTGAGCATTCATATGTGAGGAGTGATTGATTCAGCAGTGTTATGAACTAGATCTTGTGATTGTTTTTTTTGTTCAACAAAGTTGGAACACCTAATCTGCTGACATTCCATACATGCATGATGTATACTTTTATGTGTAGTACTTCATCCTCAAAAAATCCTCCTGACACTGGGAAAATGTCAACTCTCTGATTCGGATGACTGCTCGAATCGTCACTGGCCCATAGCTCAAAACATAAGTATGTAGTTTCTGTCTGCAATGGGATTGGAATGCCCTCGCTCAGTCCATTGCTATAATCTTCCCAACAGATGATCACTCATTCTCGTGCTGATGCACATTCACATTTATGTTGGAAATCCATTGAATGAAGTGATGTATCCAGTCATCATTCTGCACTGACTCGAGTTATGGTTCAATAATCGAGTGTGTGAACTTTGCTAGTAGCCCACTTCAATTCCACTAAGGGCATGTCAGAGCTCTACTTTATCGGCCGAGTACATATGTCACAATTCGGATATCGCTCCTTCACAATCGAGAATTTCGGAAATATAGTCCGAGAGGGCCACACACATTTAAAGAATCTACCCATGGACTCAATTTCGCCGCAGTGAATTTCCATGGCGAGCCGTAAGACCGCGAGATGTGTCGACAGTTGGCCCCCCGCGTAACTTAACGCTGCCTTTATACCCCATTTTTCCAAGAAATGTCCGCGGAACAATTCTACCCTGCTAAAAATAATTCACTGGGATCCCAGTGTGATCCCACTGGGATCCCACTGGGACCTGAGCCTGGGAAAATTCTAGACCAAAATAATTCCTACGTAGAGCACTTACTTGCTAACTAATGTGCACATGAAATCAAACGGCGCACAGTGAGAGATTGGCATTTTTTTGTGCCAAAAGTTAGTAAGTACAAGAACATTAGACCATCCCCCATCGATCTATGGCATGTTTAGTCATGATTGATCACTCACGATCAGTTGGTCAGTAAGACTTGTTCCAGGATGGAACTCAAAAATTTTCAAATTACCCGCTAGGGAGGTTTTCCGAGTTTTCCGTCCTTTTTCTGGACGGGGAAAGCGTCAAAAGCCAATGAAAATATCACGTCGGTATCAGAACTTCTATCCAATGATCATTCGAATGAATCAGAGATGACACAGTTACCAACTTCCCGTATCTCGTGTTAGAATGTATATCACACCCGTTTCCCAGATCCCATCCATTTTCCTCGACAATGGGGAGTAGTTCTCGGAAACCGCATGGGTTTTTCCATATTTTGCAAGACTTGAGCTGTCATATCCATTTTGAATCATG
>JAPYYZ010016945.1:0-19941 GCA_030522705.1 Eretmocerus eremicus | reverse complement strand
AAATTTTTTTTTGCTGCTCAAGTCTCTACACACAATAAGTATTGTCACCATTTTGTAGGTGGACAAAAAATTCAAAATGGCGAAAATGTCTTGCATCTTCGAAGAATATCAAATTTCTTGTTCGAAATGACCAAGATTTTCTTGGGACAGGAATTCTGTGTAAGATCTCAACGTACCCATTACAATGCACCTCGTCCTGGCTTTCGACCGACGACGAACTGACCACCACAGGCGGATTATTGTCCTGGCTGCTGATGCTGTTGAGGCTGAGATTGGAGGCGCGCGAGCTGGGCGTAACACCGAGCTCGTTTTCAAGCATGAAGTCGAGCTGCGAGTCACTGTCGTCGCTGCGGGCCAGCCGCCTGCTCGATATTCGCCTATTTATACTGAACTCTTCGTCCACGATGTGCTTCAGGAAGTAAAAGCAAAAGTAGAATATCTCCTCGCTTTTTGTCAAGCGGTCCTGAAGATTGTGACCGAACAGCATCCAGTCGTAGGCGACCGTATAGTAGAGCAGCTGCTGTGGGCTCAGAGACGTGTGGATCGCCCCGTCCGCCCACAGGCTTATCCGTAGCAGAGATATGAAAAGGGGCGTGCGATCCCAGCCTAGTGAAATTAATATTCATGATTAGATCGTATTTAAGTAATAGAATGATATTGAATAGAGCATCGCATTTTGGAAGTTGAATCAAAAAGACATTGAACTTTTTCAAGTCTTTTTTAATTCATAGATTTTTTGATTTATGGCTTTCACAACTGATGTAGTGGATGACAGATTCAATTTTGAAGAAACGAGGACCTAATATCAATCGCAACCAATATTCGAAAAATTTGGTTTCATCAGAAGGCAACTCAGTGATGAATATACCGATCTCATTATTTTCCAAATAGCACGAATTTCAATAGAGCTTCGATTATTTACAAGCATCTAAAATTATTGCTTACCCGAAATACAATGAATGAGTAGGCCACTGCTTGTTTCCTGAAGATACCGTAAAATGAGTTTTAAATAATTCTGTGTCAGTTTGACTAGATCCCAATTTCGATATTGCATCCATTCGATTCTCAAGGCCGAAGTTATCGAGTTTTCTGGCACGCCGATATCGGCATCAACGAAGCTCTGTTTCCAGTCGTACATCAGTCCTTTGGCAAAATAATTATTCTCTCGAAATTCCTTGAAGAACTCGCAACCTGGATATGGTAACGATATGAGCGTGAAGTCGTCGTACCTCCGCTCTTTGTCCACCTTTTCCGACGACGTGACGCTGTAAACATGTATTCAATTTCAGGCAAGGCTATAACCAGAAAAGCTCCTTGGAATAACAAAAGAGACAAAGAGAATCATTTTGGATGGATTCCAAAAAGTTCACTGCTGTGAACAAATGAATTAAGATCGTAATTCATGGAAAAATTGTGCTGTGTCCATGTATCAAAATTGGAAGATATTATTAAGAAATACTTACACGACTCCGTATTTGATCTTCTTTTTCTCGACCATGAGATCAACTATCGTACCAACGTTAAGATTCCGCAGAAGTTTGATATCTTGTGATCTAACTTTTGCAAAATCTACCGACCAATCACTCGAAGCTGGATTGGGGTCGTCGTTGATTTCTTGTACGAACGTCGTAGCAGAGTCATCGGTGGGAAAAAAGTACTCGATGCCAGATCTTAACGCAATTTCTTTGGAATTTGATATCGTTGCCGATCGGCAAACGTGTCTACCGTTGTAAAGTATCACAGGCAAAGGGAACCTAGAGCGTGTCCTGGCCATTTTTGCATTTTTCATCAAGTCCTATATAAAATACGTATATTTTGTAACTAGATCTTGTCATCTCTTTTTAAAATCTGCTGTTATAATCATAATTGATAGTGAGAACTGGAAGGAATTGTTAAGAACTTACTTTTAGATCACTAAAGCCATCGAGACTTTCGTAGATAGTTTCGGTTGCACGTAAAGGCGGCGGAGTATGACAAAAATTCTGATTATGATGTTTCTCATTTTCCAGTATTATAAGGTGACTGGGGTAGTGGGCACTCAAGTCCCCACCGTTATTATTTATTATTCTGTGAGTATAATCAATATCAGCAAGCAGTATACATCTTTGCATAATTGCTTGTGCCTGGAAACAAGAAATACAAATATTTTTCAACCCTCACTACTGAGCAGAATTTGAGGTTCGTTGGAAGTGACTCTATATCTTATGGTTTCTTCTGAATAAAAACATGAAATCCAAGATTCCTTTGAATGGACCAAGTTTTAATACAAAAAATTAATGAATGATAAATCTATTGGAGTATGATGCACATACCTTGCTATCAGCACAACTAGCTTGATAAGTATTTTTGGAGAAGTAGTGTAATAAATCTTGAAGATCTTGATTACTAATATCTGTCATGTTTGTAAGCTGAAGTATTGAGATAACCGAATATAAATATAATACACCTCCACAACAACTGCAACCACTATTATGTATTTGTAACTGGATGAATTCAAAGTTCACAGATCATCTCAACTTTTCATGAGAATTCATTGTCCCTGCACACTTAACGTTTCTGACAACACAGGCACAGTACATTTTTGGGGTGTGCACTTGCAGCATGGTTTCAGCGTCTGAAATTGGGAATGCATATTTTGTCAACTAACCACTGAGGCTAATGAAGATTGAAAGTTATTGGTCTACTATTGGGTCAGCCGATGAAGAAGAATACTGCAGAGGACAAAATACAGGCTCACGAGTATCAAGTGAAGCTAACTGTCAAGGTCTATCTGTTTCTTGTCACACTTGCCAAATACACAAAGAATTCTCATAAACGATTCAAGAAGCAAAACTTTTGATGGTAGTATGCCACATCAGACGAAAAACGAGTGTCTGCTACGTCAATTCTTGAGAAATCTCCAAAGACAAAAAGCATCAGCAGTGTCGATCGAGCCGAGTGTAAACTGCCCGTGCGGAGCAGCAACCTCAATAGCGAAAGCGAAAACAAGGCCGCGCTGATATTTGTGCACCGAGCCATTCCAAGTTCAAGGCTCGCCAATGGACCTCAATCCATCTCTCGCCGATGGCGATCGCACGCATCATCACAGACTGTTGACAAACCGAATGGTCAAAGAGACGCAAGCAGCGAGCCACACTCACGTGCTAAACACGTTCTGCTGTCAGCCAGACTCGATCCCAGAGCAGCTCGAAATGCTCGGCGAATTCCGGTGTACCAGGCGACGATTATTCAGGTGAGCTCCTGGGGAACACCGGGCGTCGGGGAAAGCGAAGGGCTCGTCTCGAAGGGCGTGACGAGTGCTGCGTAGTCTCGTGGGCGACGCAACATAACCTCAAAGCGCACGTGGACGACGGCTGCTGGAGCTGACCAGGTGAGATTCTCCGACGCGGATTGACTGACGGAGACGCGTTTTCGCGGACTCCTGGTGCGAGCAGAAGGCAGACGCTTCGGAGGAACGCGGCGAGTTTCCCGACACTATGGTCTGCTTGCGACGCGAGCACGGCACGAGGCAATGACTTTCCTTCCTCTCGAGCTACGAAATCCGCGACGCAGCGCAGAAAACGGTGCACACTTGCTGCATACACAACTGTATAGTGTGTGTCCGTATACAACTCGGTGCATACAGGTATAGTGCGTGCACGTTATGCACCGACGACCGCAACGAATCACTTTGATGCAGATATACAGATATAGCAGACGATAATCTTCTGTGCAGTGCATATCCGGTGCATCTACCCACCACTCACACACACCGTCTCACACACCCAACACCGGTATACTGCAAAATAGACCGCAGTAGATTCAACAAATTAAATTACTCGTTGTGGTGAGTTAAAAAATGATTGAATTTGTCGAAAGTGGATTATGACGGATTATAAATTGAGTTCATCAAATGATTTCACGCCAAACCTACGCATGGGAGTAGTAAGTCACGACGTCTTGGATTTTTCCTAAACATATGTGATTCTATTATAATGGCTTAAAATATGAGTTTTTGGTATGAGACTCCAAAAAAATTCTGAACTACGTGAAACACATTATTTGTATTCAAAGAGGGATCCCAACCTATAGTGCGGAGATTTCATAGATTTTTCAAGTTTCCTCTCGAACAATTCGAAAACGACGGCTCACGTACGTTAGAAACTCACCAAATTGGAATGCAAGATCTATTTTGATGATGAAAAGACTTCCTATGAGAAAAACAATATTTGGAAAAATAAATTATCATTTTCTAAAGAAACCGAAATATTCTTTTGCTTCTGACGATTCAAAATTGACTGCAAGGCTTCACGATTTTTTCGGGGACCCGCACATATTGTCGAATGTTCCTATTTTGAGCGTTTAGGGTCGAATGGGAATAATACCAAGAAAATAGACTCTGGCATTGCTCATGTGTTGGTCGGTCCTGCGTGGATGGCTTATTCATTTTTATAAGTCATAGAATGGGGTTCATCCTAATTTTACCCAAAGTCACATCTTTTCCTAATCGACACAAATTTATTTACATTTATAATACATAAGCATGATTCTTCTTTCATCTACAAACTATACAAACTAATCAATGGTTGATACTCAGGTCTCTCTGGTCATGCGGATGCAGATATTTTATCTATTTTTTCCAATAATTGACTCAACACTGAAGGATATCCTTGATTTTTTCTCCGACTGGGTGAGATTATTGGTCTGTTTTCGCGAAATTTGATTCGCTGTATCTTGTGGCAACTCATCGTTCAAACGTGTTATAGCCGAACTCGTTAGGTTTGAAAGATGCGAAAACCATGGAATATGTGAGTAAGCTGATCTTAAATTATGTAGATCGAGCAATGTATCTTGTTGTTGTTTGCTCTCCTCGGAATCTGATACTGCAAAAACGTTTCTCAGCTGCTCCTCTGGAAAAACTAAAACGTTTGACACATGAGTTTCATTTAATAATCATTCATTATTATTATTCATGATTGTTTTAACAGATCGTTCGAAAACAAAAGCATCGGAAAAACATCAATCAATTCATACTGATTGCTTCTAATTATAGATAGTCATTTTGGAAAAATAATCGGTTGGAATATTGTACCACCGAGTAACAAATCCTCGAACAAATCTCGAAGATGTTAGTTTTGTGCATGTACAGTGGAGAGTTTTTCAACAGTCGTAATCGAAATGATAAATCGAGTTTTAATGAAGCCTTGTTCACTTTCTATCACTAGATATTCATGAAGAGGAAGCCAAGTCAGCCTTTTACATTTCTCTAAGAATTTTCAAGATATTGTGGATATCGAAAGTGATGCCTATCTTACTACATCACATGAGAATTACAGAATCGGCGTTACTTCCCATATTCGCAATATTTTTAAAACTCTCGATGAAATCCGAAAATTCGGTATGAGTATCGGTTCATTGTTAGGGATAGGGTTTCAATATCTTCGGAAACAAGAATTCGCGACGTAGAACATCGATCTAGAGCAATAAAAAAGTTATACATTTTTATTTTGAGAGTCGTGCCAAAGTCGCTTTGTGTATACTTGTCTTGTTTTGCAAACTTTGCACCTGTTGATCCATGTCAAGTAACTCATTTGGCAGCTGAGAGTGATCGATTCTAGCTTATTCCTCGTTTGCTGCACAATAAATCATAAGGATTGTGTTCAAACGGAATTCATCAACTATTTTCGGGTGTGTTCTTTAGAATTTGGTGATCAGACTTGAAACATTTTTGATGATCGTTTTTCGAATCGAAATACAATGCAAACCTACTTCTAATTGAGCATACCGGTTCCAAACAACAGCTTTTTGAAAAAATAAATATTATTCTTTCAACAGAATCGCCGAAACTCACAAAAATACGGAGGAAAAGCGACGTGAATAGATAATGCGTTATAAACGAAGTGCAACTTATGAGATAGTCAGTCTCTGTGCATGTATTCTTGATGAGTTCTATATACTCTTGGCCTTTTCGAAAGGGTTCTAAGAATTGAATTTGCTAAGCGATCGCCCCATCATTATGTAGTTGCAGTCTTTAAAAAGTATGATATTCTTGAAGTAAGGGGAAGGGGTCTCCAGTGACCCTGCTTATTGAACACTCTTTAGTGGGCCAAGAACATCTGATTCACTAAATAAATGTACTTGTCATCCATGGGAATAATTACACAAGCTTTCATTCCTTTTACAACAGGTGTTTCACAGCGCGCTTCTCCCGCATCCTGATGCTTATCGGCGTTTTTGGTCATTCTGGCCGAATCCACGTTGTCTACTTCAACGACAAAAATTATGCTCCGCGAGTCAAATATTCCATCGATTCACGTGCATATCATGTTAGAAGTTGAATTCCGTCTTATTTGAAATTGAAAAAAATCAAACAAACTCTTTCCACGTTCCCATTTTAATGGTAGAATAAGCGTACCCAAGTTCGCCAACTTAACATTACTATTTACTTATAAATTTCGTCCACATTAGCATTTTTCAGCGTCCCTTCGCTCATTTTGAAGCGTATTTTAATACTTTCGCTGCGACGGCGCGCGGCGTAAAGACGCGCGCTGGTCAATAACTCTGCGCTTGCCGTTGACAAATCTTACCGGGCTCATTCTTTCAAGCGTGAATTGACGAAAAAGAAATCCTTCAAGTTGCGCAAAGTTGCAATCAAGCCCTGTGACATCGAAGAGAAGTCAACACTTACCGCGTATATGTCGCAGCGAAAGTGTCAAGATCGCCATAATGAATTGAAGTATATGCTACAATCCGTCGATTTAGAGCCGACTTGTTGACGATTTACACTAATTGTGATTTTTCGCTCAGCTGCGAGGGAGTGTACATCCGATTTTGTCATTTCTGATAAAATACTTGCAAGAGTGGTGCGAAATGTCAAGTCTCATTATGATGGAGCTTGAATTAAGAATATAGTGCGACCGATTTGAGCATTGCGGAAGCTCAATTTTCGCGATCTTACGGAAAAACACGATTGCCCAATATTTTGCGAGTTATTAAATCTCTGGGTTGAAACTTGACTTTTCAAAGTCACGATACGTGACGGAATTACATATTCGACCTTGTATACCAGTTTGCCTGTAAAGTCGCCTCGGAATGAAAATTTTCAATTATGAAGAAGGCTCTCAGAGCCAAATTCGCGAGTAGGGGTGGATCATGATTTGATCTTTGTCCAGAAGCAAACAGGTCGTGATTCTGTCCACAAAATTTGAGAGTGCTTCCTTGAAAGTATACACTTGTCAAGTTGGTTTGAACGCGATTATCAGTTTCATACTACGCACCGCAAACAAGGCTCTGAAATATGCTATATGCAGCACTGTGAAAAGGGGGTTGAAAATTCAGCCACTTTGAAGTTTTATTGTCAACCGCGGGTTGATTTTTCAACCACTGCTTGAAACTTCCATTACGTGGGTGACATTTCACCCCGGTGTTTGAATACTTATAGAGGGCGGAAAAAGTAAAACTCGCGTAGCGCTGGAGGTATACCCAAACAAAGCAAATAAAGTAGGGACAAGTTTTCCAATGTCCCCGAAATTATGAACAAAAGATACCATGAGATAGAAAAAAACTCCAACCAGTGGGTGACAAAAAAATTTCAACCAGTGGTTGAAAATCCAGGCAGTGTTTGAAGTTCTCGGCCGAAGTTTCTTAAGGGCGCGTTAATGGATCGTCAAATGACTTTTCAGGTGAACAAGAATAAAAGTTCGTCGCCCACGCAGCACCAAAAGATTGACATCACGGCTGCGTCTGTGCAAGCTCTCTCAGACAAGATATACAGGAAGCAATCCGAACCCTTATCAACAGAAAGAAAAACCAAAGCATCCTCAACACCAACCTCCAGCGGCATCCGTCGTCGCGGTCGCAGACCTCGCCATCAGCCCTCCCGCCGTCGACGTCGGTTCCGTCGGCAGGAGCGCGGCGCAGTGTCGAGCTTGCAGCTGGGCGCTGTGCCTGTGAAAATTCCTCAGCTTCCTCTGGTACGCCGCAACGGCTCTGGGCTGAATCTGCCTTCCCAGGCCCAGGCAAGCCTCCCTCGCCTGCTGCTGCCTCCTCAGGGCGACCTGGGCCGCCATTACCCTCTGGCGCTCGACCACGAGCAGGCAGCACGCGCAACGGCACTCCCGCCACGCGCACTCGCGCTTGTGGCCCTTCAGGCCCGAGACGAAGCCGTGGTTACGGCACCGGGCGCACTTTGGAGAACGGCTTCGACTGCTCCCCGATGGCGATGGTAACGATGAGGATGGTGATGGGTGTGGTGGTGGGGCCGAGGAGGAGACCTCCTGCAGGGCTGGTGGAGCCTCGTCACAGGGGGATGAGCTGAAGGTGCGGGCTGCGGCATGGTTTGAGAGAAGAATGTAGATCGAGGGACAGGGGAAAGAAAGATTTGCTAATTTATCCAAATGAATTTTGTTGGCTTCTGGATTTTTAGACCGACGATGAAATTTGTTTGAGTCAACAAAATCATCTCACGAGGGGAGGACCCGACCCCCGGGAGCCTAATCTTTCTGGAAATTCTTTAACACGTTTTTTTAACCGAAAAAAGATACCCGTATGTTTTTGTTTAGTCCAATGTGCCTCCTTTCCACAGATACCGACAGGAACATCAGCAAGGATACCTATGTATACAACTTTTTAGCATGGACCTATGCAGGCAATGTTCATGTTCTTCACAATATTTTTGGATGTGAGGTCTATTGGACTAAACAAGAGAATACGGGTATCTTCTTTTGGTTCGAAAAATGCGTGAAAAAATGTCTAGCAAGATTGGGCTCCCGGAGGTCAGGTCCTCTCCTTGTCAGTAACACAAATTGAATGTTTCATCTAATATTTTTTCCGCTTGAGTGTGGGTGGGTGCAAGCTCGGAGCTTGCGACTATTGAGGAGTGAGGAATCGGACGTCGCGCGCGTTGATTGAAAGGACGCGTTTCGGGTTTGGCTGATGAGGGGCTGACGAATTTTTGGAAGCCTAATTTACTTTAATGATTACCTATATGCCCCATAAATATGCAATAAAATTGAGAAGCGATGTTATCGTCGATAACCAGTGGACCTCTGAAGTTTTTTACTTTGGCTCCAATTTACTCTCCTCTACTACTTAAAGACATTTGTCGTGAATCCTTCTGGACCAATGGGATATTAGGAAAAAGTATCCTCAACACAATGTGCGTATTGGTAAAATGGTCGATTGTGTAGAATTTTGAAGTGATACACGGAGAGATCTTGAAGTAATCTTGTTTATTGTACAATCATAATATATTTGCACAACGGACAGGATTAAAGAAGAAGGTTTCCGCGGATCACTTTAAAATTGTACACAACTGTGCAGTTTATCAATGCGCAGGTGGGATCCAGGTTTGAGTTTTGAAACATGAAATATTTTTTTGCGTCATCTTGAATCAATATGAATGTTGGCGGGGTAGAACTTTTCTCCCAAAATTGAAAATCGGAAGTGTTACTTGTGATTCCGTTCGAGTGCCAAATTTTTTCACCTAAAGAATCTTTGCAAATCAAAAGAGGGCCACAGTTTGGAACTCTCGAGCTATAGAACGCAAAACGGAATTCGGATTGCCGCATGCTGCACTAGAAAAAATTTGATTATTAGGACTATAATGAACACTTGTGCTCAACTATTTCTTCGTCCCAGGGACGTCTATAATCTTGACGTTTCATTTAATGCACAAGTCGCCAATGAGAAGTATACAATATTTTGTTACTTTGACTTTGATATTTTTTGAACTGTATTTTCACTTGGGACAAACTCTGAGCCCCAAAAAAAATCTCGCCGTAAATTGAAGAATAAAGGCTCAAGCGTTAGCTGTTCCATTCTGAAAGAAATCTGCCCATCATAATCTAAAAATTCTTCATATCTTTCATTGGTCCAAATAACGCTGTTCCGTCCGAGAGGCGGGCAATAACTCGTTGCAAAAAATGCCCGAGTCTCGTACCACACTTCCTTTAAAACCAATCATTTCATAGCACTCAAACACGATACAACCGCACGACAAATAGAACCACATGCATCGGGTAGATATTGAAGATTGTTCAATCGGATCAATTACCAGTTTCGCGATCGCTCTTCATATCAGAAACGAATATCCGCGTAGCGGAGGAAGCAGACACCGCTCGCGCATCCAAACGCGTCACGAACCCGTAGCGAACTAAAATCTCACCAAACTTGCTCGTGGTAGAACATCTTTCGGCAGACTCGAGCGCACGCCCATCTCGGCGTATTATTGGCTGGCCGATCCGCGGCGACTCCACCTCCGAGAGTCGCTCGCGTCGCGGCCAATCGATACACGCTAGCGTGCAAATTATATTGGCGAACTCGCCGCGGCATCGGGCCATTTTGCGAGAGATGATCGCGCGAATATGTCTCGGGCTCGGGCTCGGATTAGCCCGAGAAGTGGAGGTAACAATGGTGTGGAGTGTGTAGAATGGCCGGTGCGGCCAGGTGCGCTGAAAAAGTTGCGAAAATGGACGCTCGCGAAACGCGGTCGTGCGAATTTGAGATTCCGCAAAAGTCGCAATCTCCGCGAGACTTGTTGGTTATTTTTGCTCTTGTGGCTTTTGTTCCTCCGATTATAAAACCCGAATGATCTATGCAGAAGTGTCACCATTTGCTTGCACTCCGATAAGCACAAACGATGAATGAAAAATTATTATCACCGAGAAAATATTGGTCGTTTGGATTTTACAAAGGACAGTGAAAAAGTTGAATCGATTATAAGAACATTGAATATTTTAGATTTTGAGTGAGTAAAAGGAATTAATTCAATGCAAAAAATGAAGCATGTTCCTCCGTGGTTTTTTTTATCAACAACTTTTCGTTATCTCAAACGTTGATTTATTTGGTTTGTAATTGAATTCCGATCATTTTTCGGCTATCCACAGAAATGTAGAGCAATCGCTTTATGAGCGATCTTCTTATCAATCATCAAAATCAATTCAACAAGATCCTTAATTATAATTATATTCTAGGTTTATCGATCCAATCTTTAAAATTCTAATTTGGCTATTGAGCTATTCTTGCTGGCCCTAATTATATGCAAGAGTTCCATATCATATTTGATGATCGCGTCAACGAACTCTATTCCAAAGAGTGACTCGAAACTAACAAAGTCGTTCGCACTTATTCGTGATAATTATACAAAATAATTATTCGTATTAATTTACTTATAATTTTCCGAGATAATTAAAAAGAATTATCACTCAGCATGCAAAAAAACAATTTTTGCGACCTTATAAATGTTCTTTGAGTCAGAATAAATAACTCACTCCGATTCGTGAATAAATCAGGTTATAATTTTTGAGTATTTTCGACTAAAATTTCTTCTACAAAGATTTAGCGATAAAGCTCCAGACTACAATAAAGGAATCTTGTGACAAACATATAATCAAATCTCGAGTAATTTTCTTCTGGTTGAATTTCCTGATAAGCTGAATGAACTTTAAAATCACGTTATTTCTTCACATTTATATTCTTCGCGGCCCAATTCCGCGGTAAATAATTCACAAAGAAACATTTTATTGTAAATTTCTCTCTCTTCTCTAAGCATGAAAACCATGAGTAGGGAATCGGTTTTGCATGCTGATTTTATGGATATTATATATATATAATATCCATAAAAATCTAAGCTCGACATTTGGGAAGGAACTAACACGTTCAAAATCAAGTATAAGGTAAGTGTGACCAACTTGCCGATAGAGAAGCCATTCTTGCTATAACTTCGGCTCACTTCAATATTTTTCAATGTATCTATGTAAGCTTATTGTGAAGTTTATTTCAAAACCCACAAAATGAGTGAAGGTATACGTCTGCAAGTTTTCGGAGGGGAAGGGGGACCCAATTTCCTTACATACCTTAAATAATTGCAATTATTTGCCATTCTATGGGATCAGTGTCGAAATAGTTCAAAAGAAGCCATTTCCGAACCCAAGATTGGATAGCCATCGGATATAAACATAAAAGTAGTTTATTGAGGAATCAAATAAGCAAGGGATAGAGATGATTGGTTATGAGTTCAATACTTTTGGGGTTAATTTTGCCGAGGGATTGAGTCTTTGAGTAGAGGAATTGAGTCTTCAAAATTTTTCAACAGACGCCAAAATGATCAAAAACACTATTAATGTTCTAATTAGTAAAAATGAGCAAGTTGAAGACACCCCCATCGATCAACTTCTTCCGTATTTTGTTCATAAGACGGTCCCATTATTGCATTTTGGAACTTGAAAAAAAAGAAAATGAAAGTCTTTGAATGAATAATTGAATGAGTAAAAATACGCTGAGATTGGCCGAAACAAAAATTTTTGGCAGCATTTCAAGTGAAATTGAATTCTTATAGCCGTACAATTGCGAAAAATTGAAAAAACCACTTATATCGAGCTAGCAAATGCAAAAATTCCCCTAAATTGTTTCAAATCACTTATTTTCTCATTGTCCAACTAATAAACAAGAAAAACATGCGGGTAAGGTCAGGAGTCATGCATTCTTAAGATTTGGCAAGTTGGATGCAAATGGAGTAATATCAACGTGAAGCGCGTTGCACATTTATTGGAGCAGCTATTTGTTGACCATCGTCATGTTGTATAACCTGTTTTTCACTGAAATCGCTCTCTCCGAATATTTAATTACAAGGTTCCAGAATAAACTGTAGCACGACAACCGCGAAATCTTCCATCAATCTCTAAAAAAGTGTAATGGTTAAATTCTTGGTTGGAATCTGCAGTGCTCATACGTCATTGTGACCCAAATTGAGTTACGAGTATGCCGAACGACAAAAAACACAGCCATCAACCCAGATCAGACTCCAGATTCATTGATTGTTGACATGCCGAGTAGCTCCACTCTAGGATGGTACATTGGAAAATTTCTCCTTGGGTTTACTGGAATGCTAATACTTTATTACAAATACATCAAAGAGGAGTACGTCTGTATTGATAACACCTGGTTACCGTTGATGTGGATTTAGGAAAATACGTGATCATAATATAAACGATCTTAATTTTCAAGTGATCCTGAGTGTTTCTGTTCCTTAATAAACGAAGATCTCAACCTGCGACGGGGCAAGTGAGTCACAATGCTTGCTTTCATTTGAATGTCATTGAAGCATTCACGGTCTAAATTAGGAGTTCTAAACGGTTTCCCATCATTCAATTAAAAGTAGCTTGTTTAATTTAAGTTGTGAATTTTGCTCCCAAGTTCCGGACCTCGAATGTCATGATTTTGCCGTTAGATACTTGCTATTTTCATATACAGTAAAAAGTATTTTCGAATATCAAGTATTTATCGGAGGATTTTAAAAGGATATTTGATTAACCAATCGACATTCATTTTCATATAGATCGTTCAGGTACAACTGCATCTGTTCAAAAAGGTAATACATATTGACGTCTTCGTGAACGACGAGTTATCTGAAAATTTCAATTTTAACTATCATTTTGTGTAGATTGCAGAGAGCGTCACAACTCAAATGCAAATGCGGCTGTTCCAAGGATAAATTGTGAGTAACGCCACATATCTTTCCCTTTCTACATGTTGTCGGACCTTCTCTTTCAATGTAATTTTCATCAAATTAGAATCGGATCATCGTGAAAGTTTGCGAAGAGAAATTTTCTTTTCCGGTGATACCAGGTTAAATTCTACTGAGAAATAGATGTTTCTGAATCATTCTCGCGCAATTGCATTTGCAACCACGCAATGACTTCCGAAATCAATCTCCGAAACCTTCGAGGAAAGTACGAGAAACGGCTAAACTTCTATTCGTAAAACGTTTTCTGAAGGTCACAGGGAGACTTGCCCAACATTTCTTGAACGCTCCGTTTAGAAAATAGATATTTGGAACATTTCTATCATCGACAAGGTATTCATCATTTTTGTAATAAATTATTATTGGATTAAGCAGAGTGCAACGACTACATTTGCATGCTACGCTTTTTACGATCGTAACAGGATAATATACGAAATGGATGAGCTTTCAGCAAAATTTAACAGAAAGGAAAATTCTCTATGTTATCAACTTTATATCAAAGCGTACATTAATTTCAGAACGACCCTTCCTAAAACGTTTGAGAATAAATTTACATTTAGACATTAATAGTTTTTTATACGTTCCTCAGAGGTTTTGAGAAAAAGTTCTAAAACTTTTTGGGATTGTAAATACAAGTGCTCGGAAATGTTTCAAAAAGTTTCATTTCTTGTGCAGAAATACAGAGTTGATGGAATTCCTGCATCGATTTGAACAAATTAATCAAACTTATAAGTTGTTTATCAAACAATTTTATTGAATTTCAGCCTCCGCAAAGAATTGGAATCGAGTTTCTCAGCAGACCCAGACTGCGCAAGTGACTGTACATCGAGGAATGCAGGTCAGTCAGGCTCGGTGGGGAGAGGTAATCAGGAACAATCTCGGCAGAATCCTGAACAGCATCGAACAGGTAAGTGGGGGAAACGTAAAACCACAAGCTTCTCGTACTATTATCAAAGGCCAATACTCTTTGATCTATGAACCTCTTAATGTGGTTTAGGCGGTATTTTTTTCAACAATAATAATCGCTGAAATTTTGCACATTGGAAGATTATATGAGTTTGAAGAACATATCAAAATTTCAGGAGGATCTTGAGTTTGAATTCCGAGATATTAATCCTCGCTCCGCTCGGGAATCCATCGATTTCACGGCCTGAAATGAGCGCACACGCCATGTATAAAAAGTTTCCGACCAAACTGACCAAGTCCACTTTTGAAAATGCCAAAAATCGACCTTGATATTGACGCTACTAGTATTCTCTCTGAGTTTTTTAAATCACACATAATTTGTGGCGTTGAGGGGGATTTTTTCATCTCGAAAAATCTGCGACAGCGGTTTTTAGAGGAGATTCCGAAGGGTACAGCTCACGACCACGAAAAAGTTTGGAAAATGGGCTTCCGTCACTCTGGTCGGGAACCCTCATTATTTCAGCGTCAAAAACATTCTATCACATGGCTAATTTTCCGAGGGCCTCATAAAAGCAAGGCCTGAGTATAGACTATCTCCCTTGCTCACCCTCAAATACTTGTAGTGACCAAAAGTCCTGGAATAGTACATTACGATACAAGGGCGGTAAAGTTGGAATTCGCATAACGAGTGATATCTTCCAGCCCGAGCCGAAGGCGAGGGTCGGAATTATCACGAGTATGCGAATTCCAACATTTCCGGCCGTGTATCGTATACTATTTTTTCACAATTCGCGAGGAAGAGTCAAAAATCCGTGTGGAAAATACACTTTTACGCACGGAGTGTGAAAAAAATTCATACCACCTATCTCTCGGTATAAAATATCTTACTCACCTCGTAGGCAATCAGACGCCAGCTGGACCATCGCGGCCCGGGCCCTCCAGGGGCTGCTCCTAGTACCTCCTCCACTCTCCCCCACGAAACCGAAATTTCCCACGAGGATCCAGTCCAGTCGAGGGCTTTTCCTACGATCAATGGCACCAGGAGGCGCTCCACCCTGACCAGCGAGATAGGATCGAGCTACACCCCGAGAGAACCGCCTCCGCCGCTCGTCGAAAAATCAACGAATACGACGGAGTTGGTGGCGAGAAATGTGGAAATCGGAGTCGAAGAGGACGACGATCGGTTCGAGAGCATCGAGATTATGGAGGCCAATTTTCGCAGGACCATCGTCGAGCTCGACAGGCTCAACCGGTGCATGGTCGATCCGAGGCTTGCTCGAATCAGACGTACAGTGAGTCTATGTCGTCGTCATGCGGTTTGGTACTAGAGACGCACGTGGCTTGTTATTCCACATGTGGTTTGAGGGATCGCGGCTTTTTTCTCATTTCTTCAAAGATTCTACGTACTCCTCGAGTTTCAAACTTGCTCGATATAAGCAGCTGGTGGAGATGGGCTTTCAACGAGCATATCTAGTCGGGAATGACGACGTTTTCGAAAGTCTGGTGAAAGAGACTTGGAAAAAGTTGGGATTGCTTCCATTGAGGTGGTTTGATACCTCGTCAATGACGCTTTTTGAATTTTGAAGAGCAGATGTCAGAACTTTTACTTTTGGTTGAAGCAATATCACTACCTATACCGATCTCAAGCTTTTTATACGTTTGCTACTAAATTCTGATTTTGCGAGAGCTTTTGAGCACCGAGTTGACTTGATGTAATATTAATCACTAGTCTCGATGTGTGAAGCTATTAATTTTTTTCTCAACTCCCTAACAGAGACAGACCCTATGTATCAACTCCGCTCGTGTGAGGAGAGAGAGCGTTACTCGACCAAGTGGCAATCGCTGCGCCAGCCGCCGTTCCGTTCAGCAATCGAAATTTCAGAATTTTTCGGAAGGTAGATATCCAACAAGACCAGCAGGGTTATTGTCCTCAATGCACCACCCAGACGAAGCTCACAGAAAAGTCAAATATTTCACGTCACGAAATTACGAGATCAGACCAACAAACCATAATCGGCTAGTAAGTTTATGCATCTGTCAGATTCCAAAATTCATCCTCACTCATAATCATAGTTCTTAATCGATCGTTCTCATCTCTTTAATGATAAAGTACAGTCTCTTCAAATGTTTTCACATTCGAAAATATAAGGATTTGAGAAGACCAGCTCTTCAACTCAATAAATCTTTGGTTTATATTCGAAAAAATTATGTACCGGTGCACAGCGAGGGGAATTTGAAGAGTTTTCATCGGTTAAGAAAAATTGAAGATGAGAGAACTGAGCCGATCGTAGCTCAGAGAATGTTATCAGTCCGTGGAGATTAGTCGACATTTTTGAATCTTCATTGTCTTTTCCAATTTCGAATCTCCTCTTGCTCGGTAAAGCAACAGTGGCTAGACGGCAGTAATGATAAGAATCGCCTAAATGAATACCGTAAACCTGGGTTACTTTAGTCTACTAAACGATTTCAACGCACGGCAGCCTCCGTCGTGGTTGTGACTAAAAAAGTCTTGCTGTGGCCGAAAAGTTCAGTCTGTAACTGCGAACTTCCTCAATTCAATATCTAGAAGCTGAGTAATTCAAATTTTACGAAGTACGCCGGACACATTAATCACAGGTGGATGTTTGAGTCGAAAACTGAATGGAAAGGGTTCCTTCTCCCTTCAAATTGCCAAAACTTGAGAACAAAGCATCCAAATTTGACGCAGCTCGGCTCACTTTTCAGTTTTTTTTTATTATCCTTCAAACGTGATGATAAATATTGGGATATTTTCATTCTGTTACCGACCAATTTGTTCAGAAACTCGATCTTGATATTTTTTCAAAATACAGTTTTTTGGCAAAAAACGGCACCGGGTGACAGTATAGAAGATTTAATAAGCGTCCCAGAAAATAGCAACCTTTATCTAATACTGTCGCCAACTAAAAAAAATTATGAAGGAGTTATTGAAGCAATTTGATCGAGGAACCAGGGGAAAGTTTCCGAGGTCGCTATTTTATCGATTTTTTTTTATTCATTCAAATTTTCTTGGATTTCCTCGGGAGCGATTATATTTCCGTTCAGTGCACTAAATTATTGTTGGGAGAGTTGGCGAAGAAAATGAGACCAGTTGGTCTAGTTAGAATACTTCACTATTTGTATTTTTTTTCTCCACATTGGTTTGAATCTTATTTTTCAAAATGTACCAAGTAGCCTGGCTGGCCAAAGCGGCATATGAAAAGATAGTGATAATAAATAATTGAATGAGGTAGAAGTGATTGAATTCATTTGAGTGGTCTTTAAAAATTTCCAACTCAAGTCATGCAACCTGTCAAAATCAACTGCTTCCGATCTCCTAATGATTGCATCCGTAATTTATATCACAAATTAGGATAACTTATCATTTGTCATGCACTCGTACAGGATTAGATATCCAATTACTGAATTTCTGATATTGAACAATTGAAAGTATCTTATAACATACTCTTCAGCTGCGCACTGATTTTGGGAATTACATAATGCATCTTTCTACAGATTACCAAAGATTACTACGGACACGACGAAATACTGCGAAGAAACGGATTGATCGCGAGTGGATGTGCAAGATGAGAAATCAATGCGCAGAGTAACGTGTTATCAATTTTATAGTATGTATGTACACGATTTTATATACCATCTACTTTTTGAGATGCTGTGGAGTACTTAATAAGGAATACAATTAATCTACTCAATATTTTCCGTAAAGGTTTTCTGATCTCTCCTCTGAACTGTTTCCCCGGGAAAAGTGATCAATTCAGCTTGTTAGTCCTATAAAAAACCGGAATAGCCATGCTCGGATATGAATTATCATTACAAGGTGCCACGTTAAATTGTGAGATCAGTTTAATTCTGGACGTCCGATTTTTAAGCCTGAATTGAATTCATTCCTGGAAAGCCAGCAACCTTGTCACGTCTCAAGTAAGATATTAAATGCGCTCCCTCAAAATGCCTCGAAACGCCTCGCCCCCGCAAAATTTCAAAAGTATGCTCGCTCAAGTCCGCAACAAGTTGACATCGACGAATTATCGCTCCTGCTTATTCCGCGCGCACAATACAACATATTCGCGGATACAACAAGCATACAAAGTCCGCTGCTCGAGTTATACGAGGCGCGAGCGACGGCCTCGAAAGCGGAACTTGTTTAACGATGTGCGAGCCGTCGTTAAATCGTCAAAGGCGGGGGCGCGAAACCGAAACTCAATTAATACGCGTCTCTGCACTTGACAAGTCTATAAGTAGCCGTCGTTGCAAGCGCGACACGAGTCTTATACTCTGTCGCGCTTCTCTATACACCTCTCTACGAGTTTCTAAACCGCAAATCTGCATCGACCTAGCCAATATTTTGTTTGGTTCGCGTTTTTGCGCGTGCTTTTGAAAAGTGTGGAAAAGTCTCGATCGAGTGTGGTTTCGGAAAGAGCTACACGATATCTGGGAGGGATTTTAAATTTCAGCGCTTGTCGCGCGCTTTTTGAGCCACGCAAGAGTTGCGTAAATCCGCGCGAATGTTTAGCGAGTATCTGGGTTGGTATACGCCCTCGTATTATAGTTGGTTTGCGTTTACGAAAGACGTAAATAAGTGTACCAGAGTCTCGGGATTCGAAACGCGACGAGGATTTTAACAAATGATGCCGAGACGCTGAGCTAATGATCTCGCGCAGAGGAAAACTGCGTCTCTTGCGGAATTGTCACTTTGGATTTGGAACGAAAATATGCATCGGGAGAGAATATTATGGATGGAAAGAGCGCCAATAAATTGTCTATTTCGATCACAAAAACTGTACTCCTCGCGTCTATGATTCCATCGATTTGAATGTAACTGCGATTTTTCGCGGTAATTATGGCAACGTTTAGAAATAGTTACGATCATGAATTTTCCAATACTTGCGTAAGATATTGAAACGAAAACGAAAGCTCATGAAGAATCGCAGTCACGCTTTAAAAATTATACCAAAGATCGACTTCAAATTCTTCTTGACTGCATCAATTGAAATCTTTTTAACTGTATCAAAGAGATGTCACCGTCTGGACGGAAAAAGTCGAGACACACGCGATTCAAGAATTCAAAAAAACGCAAGATGTAAAAAAATCGGATAGCTCGAGTGTCCTCCAAGAGCGAGTTATTTTTCGACCAAACACGAGTAAATGGCTTCCGAAAATCAAAGGCTATCGTCGAGAGAAAGAATCCGTGTATGATGCGCGCGGGTATATTTGTACTCCAAAGATTGTCACAGCTCGAGAGAGCGGAGATATCTCCTTTTGAAAGCTCGCCGCGCCTCGCGGCCGACTCGAAAAAGCGAAGCGCCCCGGTGTGTAATCGAAACGGGGAAAAATAATCAAGTATGAGTGACAAGCTCGCGCCCGGGGAGTAACAGTAACTTTAGAAATAGATCGGGTCACTTTGCGTCTCCTTCCCTCTCTTTCTTCCTCGTATTTTTGTTTTGCCGCGAACACGAGGGACGAGTGGCTCTCTTCGAGTGTACGTACGCCAAAGTGACGGGCGGCCAGTTTGCTCGCAT
>JAPYYZ010016932.1:0-11351 GCA_030522705.1 Eretmocerus eremicus | reverse complement strand
GGAGCACGATGGCAATTGTGCTTTTTCACAGAAGGACAATTTTGCGGAGTGCAATCGAAGGGCAAACTCGGCGTGCGTGGGTATTTAGAGCGCAAAATTCCCTTTCCATATTGTATGGGAAGTTCGTGATGAACGGGATGGAATGTGCTCCAATATTGCTCTGAAAACAGAAAATGATCAACCATTCGAGGCTTTGATTATATACCGGGACAAATCATTTATGCAGGAAAAAAGAGTTGTTGTTGAAAGAAAACAACTTTTTTTTCACTGAATGTCTAGCAAGTGAGACAGAAGATCCAAACTGTTTTGACGATTCCTCATGATTGTTATCAATTATCCAATTCAGAGTGAAGTCAAGTATAGATAACTTCTTCTCAAAAATCGAATCTCACTTACAATGTATTGATACATACATAAATATTTTCACTCATTCTACTGCATTACACTGCAAAGAGTATCCGTGTACTTCACTGATACATTCATTATCGTGCTTTCTGCAAGCCTTTTTCTGGATTTATTTTTGATCATTTCAGCAAGTTATATAGAGTTTTTTAAACGAAACCTAAACTACACCTTGCGAGGATAGAGTCAATGTAACGAACTTGTAAACTATTATCTGGATTAGTCGAGAGTCTCGCACTTTTTTTCTTCATAATCTTTCTCCTCTCGGACTTCTTTTACTTGACTCGTTAATGGCCACGTTCCAAAGTCTGTATCAAAAAGACAACGAATGCAGATCGAGTTTAATTTTTCCACTTACTTTCTAATTCTTCTTCTGCAGCTATTCATTTTAGAGATGCAGATTGCTTTATTTCCACTTTATTCAAACGCCATTACAATGGTTCTGACCTCGGTCGAACGAAAGAAGAAGGAGAGCTCAGTAAAGGTATTCCGTAGACTATGAGAGAAAGTTGGGATATCCAAGTAAAACATTTGGATCATTTGTTCCACGTTATAACGTTGCAAAGTTATAGGCCAAGACGAAATTACTCTCACAGTTTAATATTACTGAATCACGGATACACTTATTTTTGATAATGATTTGTTTGAATTTGTCATATTTGTACCGAAAACAATAGCACCGTTCAGATAAGAAGTGTTTTTCGATTTTTGTTGTTCTTAGATTCGCAAATACTAAACTATTCAATATATTGTCGATCTTGAAGGACAGTGGGGGGGGGGGATGAACCAATTCCCAAGAAATTCCATGAAAGGAATTCTTAAATTGCAACGTTTTGTCCACAAGGTTTCCTGCACCTCATTAGGGTGGGATTACTGGACAAACATATACAATTTTTGAACAATGAGTGGCATGTTATGAGCGATGACAGATGCAGAAAAATAAGGAGACTTACTTTCTCCTATTTGAATTGTCATATTAACAAGAATTTTAATTGAAGCGCAGACATAGTCCAGCTACTGACGAAAAATTGAGAAGAGTAGGTATCGATTGAGATCACAGCTCTTATTCATATTCACAAGCGGTCATATGCTTGGTGGGTTGACACGAGTCTGGATGTAGACAACAGTGGGAAAGAGAGAGAGAGGGAGAAAGCGAACGAGAGGGTCATTGAGATCGTTCGGCTGTTCCCCATAATGGACTGTAGATGCGGCTGAGATTTTCAGCGTCTTCTTTTCTGAGGCAATTTTTGTTAGATTTTATGGGAGTCATCTCTGAAATTGTCCTTTCCTTCCAATCAGGTTCCGTGTCAACTATTTGAGTATTGGTCCAATAAAATAATGCATGTATTCTTGCTTATGTGTTGAAATGACTGATTTTTTGTCTTGGTCAATCCAATGTTCGTGGATTCGAGACCTTAACTGTCGTTTCGTCTCTCCCGCTTAAGTCGGATAGTAACGTTCGCTCTCGTACAATGTATGAATGTACATCGGATATTTGAAGAAATGTAGGATAAAATTTGCACAAAGTTATAAAAGATCTTCGTAAAATTGGTGTTCACGATAAAGAATTTCCAAGTCTTACTTCTCGTATTCAGTTCCAAGGATAGTTCAAAAAGAAAGATCTGCGATTCACCATTGGAAAATGTTCGGAGCCATCAGCTTATGGTTGCCAAATGCAACTTCAGACGTGAAAAAGTATGTAGCGGCTCCATCGAGCAAAACAGCCTATGTACGGTGTGGCTCAAATGTTGTAAATAAACATTTCTACCACCCGTCTGTTTTTTTGTTGGATTTGGTTTCATTCAACAAGCAAAGAAGTTTCCAAAAAGAATCAAAATCCTCCATTGCATGTATGAGCAAGTGATCGTGAATCATCATTTGATGGGTCGTGAATCGCTTTGCAAAATCCAAGGAGAAAGATAAAGAAAACGCCTCACAGAGCACAGTGCAAGACGGTTGAATCGTACAGAATAGATTGGATCATTGAACTGCAAACTGCATTGCATTGACTTACCTCTTCACATCACATCCATCCTGTAATGAATGTCCCATCAGCAGCTATAGAGGAGTCTCAATGAAAGAGATTATCTCTGAACGATACAGGGAGTTGGGCAGAGCTTCGGGGCGAGAAAAGATCGACTCGCAGGCGATATAGAGGGGGCTGGTGTGGAGTTCGAGACGCTGGTGAAATAATGTGCTCCGGTGGGAGGAGAAAAGCCAGAAGCAGGCGTGCACGTGGTGGCCCTAAAACTCAAGCAGCGTCTACGGACGAGTCGGCAAAGTCGTCCGCCCGGAAAATAACCTCCGCCAAAACAACTCCTACTCCCCACTTTCCACTGGTTGTGCGCAACCGAGTCGCATTGCCCATTCCAAAGACTTGCAAGCTACGTGAATTGTCTCTGCGCTCTCCTTGAGCTTTCTTTTCCTCGTACTAACCTCGCCTCCCTCGCCTGCGAAATCTCGTTTCTTCCTATCGCGGCTCACGGCTTGGTAGCAATCCTCGCGAATCAGCCGGCAGAATTTCAGAGGCTTTTATCCACACTCGTCTGTTCGGTTATTCAGTGCCATGTCATTTTAAGTTTTAGCTAACATTTCTTGGCTCAAAATTACTTCATGAACATTGGAGAACGATTCATGCAGATTGATGGATCTACTCATCAGTTAAGAGCATAATCAAGGCTCTCGTTTTCGTTTCCGTGAGTGTGCTTCAGGTTGGCGTTGGGATTTGAGTCTCATCTTTCTGTATATTTCAGGCTATTCATTATTTGGGTATAATTGTGGGGTGTACACAGGTTCGTGGTTTTGATTCGTTCAAGATTCATTGTAGTTTCCAACTGACAATGAGTCAAGGCATTAATATCTACTAAACCTTTCCCAACACTCCATTGTCACTGGGAATGTGGTCTTATTAGACAACATTTGCATAGGAGCTAACTCCATTTTCAACTCGTACACATCCAAATTAGAAATGGCGGTCCGATTTTCTGGCTTTCTCAAGGTATTGAAAACAGCGTGATTCATGTTCATTCTTACACATGTGCGCTGTAAAATGATTTTTTGTCACGCGGGCTCGGAATGTGCCCAATAGCGCCACGGCGTGGCGTAGGCTTAAAAGTTGCATATTGCGAATCATTACCGACTGAGGTGACGTTATTAAAAATAACGCCACGCCAGCCCTTGGCAACGTTGCGCAATGAAGACTATCATAACGTTGCTATGGGAGATTCCTCGCCCCTTGTGATAAAAAGTATAGTGTGCAACGCGTGAGGTTAAGTTGCCGATTCGGCACTCGGCAACTGTTCCTCACTCGTTACACAATGTACTAATGTCTTATGGACGAGCCCGACCAAAGTCACGTAAGTCCAATTTTGGAGCTTTTTCGTAGTCGTGATCTGAACGCTTGGATCTCTTCTGAAAACCATTGTCGCAGACTTTTTCAATTGAAAACGTCCCTAGTAATACCATGAATCATGTGTGATGTCAAACTGGAATAAAACATTTGTAGCATCAAAATTAAGGTATATTTTTTGGGATTTTCAAAAGTGTACTTACTGCCCTTTGGGCGGTAACTCTCCCTATCTTGGCTAATGTGGTACATAGCCTTCAATTATGCTAGTCAAAACTCAACAATCAATTCTCAGTACCCAAACCAGCCATAATCTAGATCTTGATTCAATTGATTCATTGACACGAAGCAAGTGAATGAGCTTCGCAGGATATTTTATGAACTCGCGGTCACAAAAGGGATGATCCAAGAATTGAATACTCTTCATCACTCGTTGAATGAGTGACTCGAGTCCAAGCGAGATCAACTCACGTCCGAACTTTATTGCGACACTCCTTATCTTCAGTCAAGAAACATCAAAACTAATTATTCAAAGCTCACAAACGAGCACTGAGCATCCGATGACTGGGAGAGTACAATTGAACGGGAGAGTACGATTGTTTGAGTTTGTCTCAAATCTCGAATCACATCCAAAAGAAAGAGCGACTTAGAAGAGTATAAGAAGGTAGCTCTACAATCTCCTCGCGTCCACAATTTCCATCATGTTTGGTAAACGATCTGGAAAAAATGCTCATCGATGCCTGTCTCTCTTTGAATCATCTCCCCTTTTCGCTTCGAATTTCTCCAACGTAATGAAGCAATCGGGGGCTTCAAAGAAAAGATAGAGACGGGGCGCTTGGCTGGGTCCAATCCGGTCGCGTGCGCGTGAAAAATGGCGCGTTGCCGCAATCGCGCGAAGGTGATTCGCAATAAGGCTCGTCTTCGGGGCTAAGAAGAAAGGAGAGTCTGCGGCAGAGTGCGACGAGCGAGTATGGGGTGCGCGGCGCGTACTCGACGATGCATGCACGCCCGATAACGCGCTCGCTCGCACTACTCTATTCTTTTCCGCGCCCCCGAAACACATTATCGTCTCGGCTCTGCGCCTCGCCCGTGAGCAGCAAAGGCGCTGCTGCAGCACGGCTTTATTTACTCACCCATGCCTAGACGCAGACTCGGGCACTCGTCCATACATACACGCACACGGTGGAGCAAACGTTCTCATCTTCGGGCCGCCGTATATCTCGTATCTCGCCCTCTTCGGCCGTCGCCCCATGCGTCTTGCTTGCCGACGGAATCCACGGCGAGAGGGGCTTTTTAAATTTGTTTCCACTCCATTAAGCTCGCCCCGTTGCGCTCTCCGTCTCGCGAGCGATGCACCTTCGTCCTGGAGCGCCCGCGAGCCCCATCGTCCCTCAAACTCGCGAGATAAAAGAGATCCGCGGTCCTGGGCGATGTGCGCTAACGCGTAATATCCGTTTGCGCCGAGCATCGAAGATGATTCTGCCACCTTTGCCTCTTCCTCCTTCGCCCTAGACCCTCTCATCTTCGTATGCTGCTTCTCGGATCGAGATGCATCTCTTGTGTGCTCGCTTGCAACAGCTGCATCGCGTTCGGGTGAGCAAGAGTCAAGACGTGGCATTCAGGGAAGGGAGTGAGCCATATTACGTCTGCGAGAAGTTGGGTCACTTAAGAAGACTGAGAAGGAAGGGCTTCGAGGGGGTCGATTGGTTTTGGTTTAGCTGTTATCATACTGACTTCTGATGAATTACTACCCAGTCACTCGTCTCACTTTCATCACAGTCCAAGCTGATTTTCAAACTGCCCGATCAAATTGGTCGTTAAGCCGCTCACTTCAGATCCTACTTCCGGATTTCAAAATTCAAAATTGTTTCGAGTCGGAAAATGTGAAAAAACTAGTCAAAAACAGATAAAAAATGACAACATTTCACACTCGAAAAATTTTTGGTTTTTATGTTTTTTCTCAAAAACAAAACATCATTTGGAATTTATTCTCATGGGAACAAGTTTCTGTCACGGCTAGAAAATTTTCAGAATTTTTTCGAATTATTATGACACGAACAACCCAAGCTACCACGAAACATTGGAAAACTCTCACTTCTTCGGTGTGCTTGCATTCTTCTCTTCCAGCCACCCTGAATCATTCTGCACCGCCGCCTAATTGTTCAAAATTTAAGTTATGCCAAGTAAAGTTCCAGCCTTAGTACAAAATCGGATTTGTGATCATCCGACCCGAGGTATTTAGAATCATGGCAATAATCTCTGTGAAGGGATCATCTGTAAAACTATGAGCCTAATGATTTTCATTGGTTAATAGCGTATTGTATGAGTCCGACTAATTTAACGTATTGAGATGATTCGGTCAACAGTGATTGAAGCTAGTAAAATCTTGAAAACTTTAATAGATTCTATTGTGCCAAGAAATTGTAACATCACTCGTATCTACAGTAGACGCTGAAAAAAATACATACCTGTCTTGCAAAAGTTTTTGAGGAACAGATAGATAAGGAATTTTTTTCCAGGCCTTATCTTCTCAAGACATGATTTTGGTGTCTGATATCTTTGGAGTCAAGAATTATGGCAAAATCGATGTCTCAGTCCATTCAATAATGTTATCCTTCAAATACAAAATTAGCTAAAGTTGCTGAATGAACATTTTGAGATTCTATTAGTTTACCCTCTCATGACTTTTCCTAACGTTTTTGAAAATGAACGTTACCTTTTATAAAAAAAATGTAGCATAACGATGTCCTAAAGTGATTTTAGATACTAGAAAGGCTTGCAGATCCGATCATCAGGATCTTTGGGTTGTTAATTACGGAGCACCGAAGAGAATCAAGGATATTTTCCAAAACAGTCCTTCCAAATAATGAGTTTTCTAGAGAAATTATTTGAAAAAATGGCGGTGCGATGCGATGCTAGAACATAAGAGTAGAATATTGTGATCCACCTTCCAAGTCCAGTTGCTGTCATTTCTTGTCGTATTATCTCTTGTTCTGGAATCATCATGATCGATCAGTCCACAAAGCAAGCTGAAGAGGAAGGGATGAATAGCGTCTTTCCGTGTAGGATTCATATCATATACCATTCACCAGAGAGGGCTGAAAACGTAGACGAATTTGATGAGCGACGAGCACGCCAAAAGATTCTTTCTGCGCGTACAATCTCTCATCTCTCGTTCTCTGGTTACGATGAGAATCTTTGTTGATGGTTCATCATAACGATTGCGCGTGGCTTTGAAAGGGGATAGGCTTGTGTCCGCTCTAGTCACGACCACGCGGTTCGTACAAGGAGGCGAGAGAGCTCTAAATTCACATGGAGGGAGCAAGAGATACTTCATCGCTCTCGAGTTTTCACTATACGTTTGATAATGGTACAACGAGTTCGAGAGCGCACAGAGGAATATACCTTGCTGCGATCGTTATCTCTTGGTCGTGTTTGAATCTTTCTGTTTTTCAGAATGTATCAACAGGATCTGTTATCGATTGTGAATAACATTATTCAGTGGTCGATGTATAATCTTGATAAAATTTCAATCATATTAGGATTTTCTTTTTTTGACCCTTTTCCCGGTAAAGCAAAATCAACCCATCTTTGCAGATCCAAAAGCAACAGTACGACTCAAGTCCCTCTGCTAGTCTTATAAGTGGAGTGTATATCGATGCAGCATCTTCTTGTTTGTTACCCTTCATCATTTCTTACATTCAATCTTTGTTCGAGTTTATAACGATTATCCCATTCATTTGAATACTATTATGTAGCAGTCTCTATTTCGCAGAGCATTTTCATTCATCGATACATTTTTTAAAAGAATTCCAGCAATCTCTGATCCGGTCGTACCAAAAAAAGATTCGTGTGAATTCAAGATTCCTCTCCATTTGCCGCTCCATGCAACGTGTATCACGTGCATTTTCGAATGAATTCCCAAAACGTGAGGTGAATCCCACCTCGTCTCTGATTCCTGAAAATATATTTCATCCTGCTTAAACTTTGTAGGACGGAGAAGTTATACGAGAAGTCTGACTACGATGAAAGGAGTAATGGAAACACGGAGGACTAGTCTTACGAGCTCAAGGACGTGACATTACGAATAATTCAAGTTCCGAGTCTGGCCCTCCCCATATAGAAGTATCCACATTACACTCGCCACATGCCTGGCGCGAAATCGGATATTCTGATCGTGATTGAAAAATTATAGAGATGGTACAGACTATGCGTTCTGTGATACATTGATTCTACTAGACCGCTCTGATTTTGATCGCCTGTATGCAATTGTAATGATTACGAAGCAGGATACATTGTGATCGAGAAGTTTATCAGATCACATGAATCAGAAACTCTTGATGTAAAACAGAGTTAAGATAATCTGATGGAGGTTCCCTAAAAATTCTGATGCTCTACGGAGAAATGATCAACGCTGCACCTGACATGATAGAAAGGGATGGCGCATCAGACATTGAATACCGCGCGATTCGTTCATCATTCTGCAACTCACTCACTTCAACTGTGATCCACCTCAAATTCCCAGCTATTCTCCTTCAGATTGTCTTCAACAACTTTTCTGCAGAAAGTTTCTGATCTAATAGAATTAGTGATATATATCTCTTTTTCGGAGTACAGCAAAAGTGACACTTACTTTTTTCGCGATTATTTATAATCACTCGGATAATCAATAATGAATAATCGAACGAAATAGACATGTTGATACTAATCAGCTTGGGAAAAAGGTTGCTCATTGCTCACGGAGAATCAGGGCGTTTAGCACTCTATTGGGAGAGATGTGATGGAATGATTGTTCGCATGAAGAATAATGGAGGATTATTTCATCTCTTAAAATATTGATCCGAGAAGAAAATTTTGAATCTCAAAAAGGCTCAGCTTGGAAACTTGAACTTGAAACTGTTTTGAAACTCTACTACCTCTTTGTCGACCATTTCCTGACTAATTAAAGTGCGCGACCCATTTGACAACCCGGCTCTTCAAAAGTTGCTAGTTCTCATAGGGATTCCCCGAAAATCATTGATAGCAACGATGGAATGAAATCTTTCAACATTTTTTGTAGTATCACTTCATGTGTGCAACTTGCAAACATATCATGAGCCCGAGCTCTCCGAGAGTGGAATTGATAGAACCCTCTTAAAAGAGTGCAAGAATCGTTTGTCGCGGCTCTCACATCCTCCGCAGAAGCTCTCGACTTCACGAAAGCTCCGGGCACCTCTTTCCTCGTGTCCGATGGGCCTGGGTCACGCCTCCGCGCTGAGAAGTCCATTCTAGAAAAGTCTCGCCCCCGCTACCGCCCCTCTATAATAGCACCGAACCGAGCGCCGCAGAGATCCTTTTATTTACGCCCGCGTCCCGAAAGAAATATCGCATTTTCAAACGGCCCGCCCGTCGGGCGCACACTTTTTGCACGTCTCCCGGTCGCCTCTGCGGGAAGGAGGTACACCGGGATGGCTGAGAGCTCGGCAAGAGGCCACTTCTCCATTACCATTTATAGTGATTCCTGAGAAGTACCTTCCTTCCCTCGCGTGTGCACGGCCTCTTTCTCTCCATCTCTATAGCTCTCGGGCATTTGCTCCTCTCTGCTCGCGGCCAAAAGTGAGAAGAGCGTGTCTCGCGCTACATCTGATTTATTGCCTTTGTCATCCCCCGATGCATCCCTACAGCGACTCCATCTGTGAGTTTGGGGTGCCGATGACGAGCGGACGTATACATCAAAGAGGGGATGGCTCAATCGTTGCTGCCTCGTTCTTGAAATCAAATTGTGCATCGCGCCGTGGCGGGATTCGCAACTTTTGCCCGCATCGTCTTTCGCGATCTTTCTTTTTTTGGATCGTTTCTTTTTGCCGTTTGGGGCGCTCCTTTTCTATGTAGATGTACAGGTGATGAGGGACACAGATCTTTAGTTGAAGCGGAAGCTTTACTTGCGATCAAGTTTTGCGACAAACGATGGTCTATGGTAGATTAGGGGGGATTAGGATTTATCATTCGTTGATTATATCCAGTTCATGAGGCTCTATCGATTTCGAAGTCGCCTGATTTCAATTCGCGTGTGAGAATGAGGCCTCTCACCCAGAGCTCTCATCATTACGAATTCATTTTTCCATCGCAATTGAATGATGTTTGGTAGTATGGATTCTTAATATCCAGCTATAATCATATCTGCCGAAGTAGTTTTTCGACGAATATTGAATAAGAACTTGGTCGGTCGTTCTGACAGAAATCGCCGCCCGGGTTTTTATATAATATTCTTAGTGTCTTCGAATCCGACGCATGCAAACAGTAGGTACACGGCGTTGTCTCATCTGAAGTGTATAGCGTTCGTATCACCAGACAAATGAGCTTTTTGAATCATACACGTGCCGTCATAGTTATTAACGCCACTGCAGTTTCAGAGAGTGAGACCAGAAAACGCTTAGATGATGCAGTAAACAGGTATTCTCAGTGGGAAGGTGTAGCAAGTGGGTCAAGTAAAATTAGATCAGCATTCACGACATTGTATCAGACCCTATCAATCTGTCATGAATCTTCGCGTCATCAATCTCTAGAAGTGAGGATGCTGAGAGAAGACAGTAGTACAGTTGATCCAAGCTATTGCACAATAATGCGCATATAGATATGGGATGTGAGGGGAACGCCTGACCGATCTTCGGAGTACCTTGCGACGAAGCGATTTTGAAGCAACGAGCTACGATATATCGCGGCTACCGAATCCAAACGTGACTATTGCGTAAATGAGCTTCGAGTGCCAGCAATGAAACTACTCGCGTTGCGTCGCGTCGGTAGCTCTGGCTTGCGGCCAGTGTTTATTCAATCGCAAATGTCTCTCGCTCTATCTTTCCACTTTTGGCTCGTGCCACGGCTTGAACCACCAATACCACTGCACTTCTCATCTTATTCGACAATCTTCCCTCGTCCGTCGCTCCGTCTTGTAAAAATCGAAATCCATCTCGTCGTCTCATCGGGTGCCAGCGACTCGTGCTCGTTTTCACCGTTGAATTTCATCCGCCCCCGCGCCAAAACGACTTCAGACTCTCAAAGCGAGCGATGTCTCCTCGTATCTTGCAAAATTTCGTTTAGCGCGTGGAACGCGTGATTCGGGTGACGCCACGCTAGAGTAAGTATAGAGGAGAGATATCTCGCAGACTCCGATGCAGACGCGAGGCTATACGATCTTTTAACGACGCGCGCGCTTTGGAGCGAGTGTATAGCGAGCGGAGAGCACGGGCTTAACGCGCACAGCTGACTTGACGCGATTATATTGCGTGCTCCTAGTTGAGTTTTACTGGATTCTCGTTTTCGCTGTTTCAGCGAGTCGCGCTCTTTGCTCTAGCGTAGCTTTCACTATTAAATCACCCGGATCATGACTCCCTAGAGTGTGCCATGATTCGCTGGGCGAGGAGAGAAGAGACTTTTGCTCGAATGATCCTCAAACGGTGGAGAGATTGCGGAGTGTCAATTCAAATTGCGAGTAATTTGATTGGATTTTGGTAGAGCCGGAATGAGTAGTCAGAGACCCTCTTCAATTACCGAGTTGCCTCTAATTGGCCTTCTCTCCTTTGCCATTCCAATGCCTCGCGAGGGACTCAAAATTGAATTTCAACTT